>JARBWK010001745.1:0-17547 GCA_030556195.1 Anolis apletophallus | reverse complement strand
GAGGCTTAGGAGGGGCCGCGACGTTCTTTCCTGTGAGCTCACTTCCGGAGGAGAAGGCGGGAAAGAGGAGTCCTCACACAGAGAGAGAGAGAGAACTGGAGGTGAGCCATGGCGGGCGTTGGGCCCTGCGTTTCCCTCAGAATTCTGCCTCAGGCTTTGGGGCCTCCTCCTCCTCTCTTTTGCCCTTTTGCCACGGCTCGGCCTCTGCTTCTCTCAGGCCTCCTCCTTCCTTCGCGGCCTAGGCTTCGGAAGGGAGCGGAGGCCTGTCAGGGGGGCGCCCCTGCGGCCTGCTCTGCCCGCTGAGGAGGAGGCCTTGGGCTGGGCCCTCGGGCAGGGGAGGGCCAGGGCACCCAGCTCAGAGCAGGCAAGGTGGGCTATTCCCTGATCTCTCATCATAGCCTGGGTCCTGCGGCAGTGCAGAGGGGGGCTCCCCCTCAGGCAGCCCTGGATTCCTCCCCCCCCCCCGCGAGGCCCCCCTTCCCTCCTTCCCTGCCCAAAGCAAACCCTTCAAGGGGAGGGAGGGAACCCCTTCCCCCAATTAGGGCAGTGTTTCCCAACCAGTGTGCCGTGGCATACTAGTGTGCCGTGAACGATCATCAGGTGTGCCGTGTGGCTGGGCCGCCCGGGGGGGTGGGGGGTGGGTAGAGACCCAGTTGCCGACGTTTCATGGTGCGGCACTTCGCCCACAGCCTCTAGTTAAGAGCCTAGGGCAGTGCTTCCCAACCTTTTTTGAGCCGTGGCACACTTTTAACATTAAAAAAAAATCCGGGGGCACACAGTAAAGAACGGCTGGGGATGGTGACCTGCTGGGAGTGCCAAAGCCAGGGAGGGAGGAGCCAGGCCACGCCATGCCCCTCCCTCCGGCTTCAGTTCTCCCACAGCTTCCAGCCTTGAGGGGGCAGTGCCAAGCCAGCATTGTGCTGGCTCTGCCCCGCTGGCTTGGCACTGCCCCTCAAGGCTGGCGAAGCTGTGGCCGCTGAAGCCGGGGGAGGTGGAGACAGGCCGCACCATGCCCTGACCCTCCCCACGGCTTCAGTTCTCCCACAGCTTCTCCAGCCTTGAGGGGCAGTGCCAAGCCAGCATTGTGCTGGCTCTGCCCCGCTGGCTTGGCATTGCCCCTCAAGGCTGGCGGCTGTGGGAGCGCTGAAGCCGGGGAAGGGGTGGAGACAGGCCGCACTGCCCTGACCCTCCCCACGGCTTCAGTTCTCCCACAGCTTCTCCAGCCTTGAGGGGGCAGTGCCAAGCCAGCATTGTGCTGGCTCTGCCCCCGCTTGGCACTGCCCCTCAAGGCTGGCGGCTGTGGGAGCGCTGAAGCCGGGGAGGGGTGGAGACAGGCCGCACCATGCCCTGACCCCTCCCCACGGCTTCAGTTCTCCCACAGCTTCTCCAGCCTTGAGGGGACAGTGCCAAGCCAGCATTGTGCTGGCTCTGCCCCGCTGGCTTGGCATTGCCCCTCAAGGCTGGCGGCTGTGGAGCGCTGAAGCCGGGGAGGTGGAGACAGGCCGCACCATGCCCTGACCCTCCCCACGGCTTCAGTTCTCCACAGCTTCCAGCCTTGAGGGGAGTGCCAAGCCAGCATTGTGCTGGCTCTGCCACCGCTGGCTTGGCACTGCCCTCCTCAAGGCTGGCGGCTGTGGGAGCGCTGATGGGGGAGGGGTGGAGACAGGCCGCACCATGCCCTGACCCTCCCACGGCTTCAGTTCTCCCACAGCTCTCCAGCCTTGAGGGACAGTGCCAAGCCAGCATTGTGCTGGCTCTGCCACCGCTGGCTTGGCACTGCCCCCTCAAGGCTGGCGAAGCTGTGGAAGCGCTGAAGCCGGGGGAGGGGGTGGAGACAGGCCGCACCATGCCCTGACCCCTCCCCACGGCTTCAGTTCTCCCACAGCTTCTCCAGCCTTGAGGGGACAGTGCCAAGCCAGCATTGTGCTGGCACTGCCCCTCAAGGCTGGCGCTGTGGAGCGCTGAAGCCGGGGAGGGGTGGAGACAGGCCGCACCATGCCCTGACCCCTCCCCACGGCTTCAGTTCTCCCACAGCTTCGCCAGCCTTGAGGGGGCAGTGCCCAGCCAGCATTGTGCTGGCTCTGCCACCGCTGGATTGGCACTGCCCCTCAAGGCTGGCGCGAAGCTGTGGGAGCGCTGAAGCTGGGGAGGGGGTGGAGACAGGCCGCACCATGCCCTGACCCCTCCTCACGGCTTCAGTTCTCCCACAGCTTCTCCAGCCTTGAGGGGACAGTGCCAAGCCAGCATTGTGCTGGCTCTGCCACCGCTGGCTTGGCACTGCCCCCTCAAGGCTGGCGAAGCTGTGGGAGCGCTGAAGCCGGGGGGGGCGGAGACAGGCCGCACCATGCCCTGACCCCTCCCCACGGCTTCAGTTCTCCCACAGCTTCTCCAGCCTTGAGGGGACAGTGCCAAGCCAGCATTGTGCTGGCTCTGCCACCGCTGGCTTGGCACTGCCCCCAGTGGGAGCGCTGAAGCCGGGGGAGGGGGTGGAGACAGGCCGCACCATGCCCTGACCCCTCCCACGGCTTCAGTTCTCCCACAGCTTCTCCAGCCTTGAGGGGCAGTGCCAAGCCAGCATTGTGCTGGCTCTGCCACCGCTGGATTGGCACTGCCCCTCAAGGCTGGCGCTGTGGAGCGCTGGGGGAGGGGGTGGAGACAGGCCGCACCATGCCCTGACCCCTCCCCCTGCTTCAGTTCTCCCACAGCTTCCAGCCTTGAGGGACAGTGCCAAGCCAGCATTGTGCTGGCTCTGCCACCGCTGGCTTGGCATTGCCCCCTCAAGGCTGGCGAAGCTGTGGGAGTGCTGAAGCTGGGGGAAGGGGCGAAGCCAGGCTGCGTCATGCCCCCGCCTCCCCCTGGCTTCAACTCTCCCACAGAGGAGGAGCATGAGCGGTGGACAGGCTTCAGTAGACAGGGCTCCTCCGCGGCTTCAACAAGCAAGGGGCGAGAGTCATGGCAGATTGGAGGCTGGTTGGGGAAACAGCCAAAGGAGGCGGCGCCCTGGTCCATTCTTCTTTTTCTTCGCGCCGCCTGGCTTCCTCCTCCTCTCCCAAGCAGAAGGAGTTTGGCAGGAGGAGGGGGGGAAGGAAGGGGGGCAGAGAGCTTTCTCGCGCACACCTGAGGATCGCTCACGGCACACGAGTGTGCCACGGCACACTGGTTGAGAAACACTGGCCTAGGGGTCCGGCTGGACACCCAACTGTCTATGGACGCGCAAATCGCCTGCGCTTGCAAGACAGCGTTCTACCATCTGCGGCAGGCGAAACGTCCTGCTCCTTTACCTCCCGCTGCGACCAGGCCACCGTGATCAAAGCCAACCTCATCTCGAGGCTCGATTACTGTAATGCGCTGTACATTGGCCTACCCTTGTCGGCGATCCGGAAACTTAAGCTGGTGCAGAACGCAGCAGCGCGCCTGCTCTCAGGAGCCCCAAGATCTGCGCATGTGACCCCACTCCTGCGCGCACTGCACTGGCTTCCTATCGAATTCGGGTCTCCTTCAAGGTGTTAGTTCTAACTTTCAAGGCCTTACATGGTTTGGGGCCAGTGTACCTGAAGGAGCGGCTTACCCCATATAAACCCAGAAGATCACTGCGTTCAGAGGGGCGAATCTACTGGAGGTGCCTAGTATTAAGATCTGCAGACTGTCGAGCACGCGGCAGAGGGCGTTCTCAGTGGCCGCCCCGAGCCTCTGGAACTCTCTGCCGGAGGAGACACGAGCGCTGCGGGGCTTGATGGCATTCCGCAAGTCTGTAAAGACTTGGTTGTTTAGACAGGCATTTGGCTTTGACTGATGCCTCCTATAGCTTGCCATCATGCCATCCTGTATATTGTCGCTTGCCGGGGTTTTATTGTTGGGAGTGGGGTTAATTGGGTATATGTTGTTTTATCTGTTTTATTGGTGTTTTTACTGGTTTTACCGGTCCAGAGAGAGCGGTCTACCAAATCGAATTAATAATAAAGAAATAAATAAATAAATTGGAACCTCCAATACCCTTTCTTCCCCCCTCCTGCCGAACACTTTTTCTTCTCCACTCGGGCTCCCTTCTTCCCAGCATCGCTTTGCCTCGCTTTGCTCATGCTACTGCGCAGACTCGCCCCAAGTCTTCCTCCCTCCCCCCTCCCCTTCTGAACACGCTCACGCTGCCCCCTCGGATCAAAATGGTGGCAGAAGCAGCAAGAAAAAGTAAGTGTTCGGCAGAAGGGGGAAGAATGGGCGCGAAGGGGAAGGGGGAGGAAGAGGTCTCTGTCGAAAGCTGGCTCGCTTCGGCAGCACATATACTAAAATTGGAAAGCTGGCATGGGCAAACTTGGACCTTCCAGGTGTTTTGGACTCCAACTCCCACCATTCCTAGCACCCTCGGGCCCTTTTCCTCCCCCCCCCCCCAGCCACTTAAGCAGGAAAGGGCCGCAGGCTGTTAGGAATGGTGGGAGTTGAAGTTCAAAGCACCCAGAGGGCCGAAGTTTTCCCATTCCTGTTTTAGGGACCTTAAACTGGCAAGCTTCCTTCCAACATTGTGATTCTGGATAGAAAACAAACAACAACACAACGTTCTTTGAGTCCACAGTGCTCTCTGGGTGTAGGTGAACTACAACTTCCAAACTCAAGGTCAATTCCCAAGCAAACCCTTTCAGTACTTTCTGTTGGTAATGAGAATTCAATGTGCCAAGTTTGGTTCAATTCCATTGTTGCAGGAGTTCAGGATGCTCTTTGATTGTAGGTGAACTACAAATCCCAGCAACTACAACTCCCAAATGTCAAGGTCTATTTTCCCCAAACTCCATCTGTGTTCACATTTGGGCATATTGAGTATTCATGCCAAGTTTGGTCCTGATCCAACATTGCTTGAGTCCACAGTGCTCTCTGGATATAGGTGAACTACAACTCCAAAACTCAAGGTCAATGCCCACCAAACTCTTATAGTATTTTCTCTTGGTTATGGGAGTTCTGTGTGGGAAGTTTGATTCCATTCCATCATTGGTGGAGTTCAGAATGCTCTTTGATTGCGGGTGAACTATAACTCCCAGCAACTACAACTCCCAAATGACATTTTGTGTCATTTTGGTAGGTGGTGTTCCCCGGGATTTTGTAAATGTAAAAAATGTGCCGCGGCTCAAAAAAGGTTGAAAAACATGGAATTAGGGGACCAGGGCGAAGAGTGAGACCCGCCTCTGCCCCAGAGTGTGCCCACAAGGAGGAGTGAGAGACCGAGAGAGGCAGGGTGGCCTCCCACGCTCTTCAAGGGAAAAAAGAGGGAGCAAGAATGGGGTGGAGAGGATTCCCTGCATTTGGGAGAGAGAGGGGAGATAATAGAGAGAAGAAAACAAATCAATTTAGTGTTGAGGAAGAAGGGGGTGCAGAGGATCCCTCTGCTTACCCCAGTGTTTTTCAACCTTTTTTTGAGCCGCGGCACATTTTTTACATTTACCAAATCCTGGGGCACACCACCAACCAAAATGACACTCTAACACAGTAATACATATAGTTAATATGTGTTAAATGTATTTATACACTCACTTGGTGTGAAACCTGGGCCTGTTTCGATGAACACAAAATATATAGTTATATAGTATATTATTATTATATTGCATTACATTACAACATTATCAATATTATATGTATACACAATATACGTATATTACTATAATATCAAATACAACATACTATGTCATTGTCACAGGACAATAATTACATACCACATTGTATTATAACAATTATATCGCAATATTAGTTGAAGTCCATAACACCTGGAGGAAGGGCCAAGTTTGACCATATCTAGTCTAAACCTTCTTCCAAGCCCTTAATAAAGATTCTGCTTGCCTTAATGTATAGCCAGAGTCTCCATGCCCATCTGTTGGGAGGGCTTGGGTGGTGCCTTCCTGCTTGGCTGAAGGGGGTCAGGCTGCATGGCCTTTGGGGACCCATATTTCTCCCACAAGTTCCCTTCCCTCCTTTCCCCCATTAGCTGGCTGACTCCCTGCCTGCCCCTCCAGCTGCTTGCGTGCCTGCCTTCAGCGCTTGGGCTCCAGTACTCTCTGACTCACACCTCGCATAGCGCCAACAGGGCTGGACTGGACTGGAAGTGCTCCCCGCCAGAGCGGAATGGAAGGGAACGGGCCCAAACAGGTCCCTCCCGGAAACGGACCTGCGTGCTGAGGTTCCGGAGGCAGAGTAGCAAAATTTATACATGGCATCAGATAGATAAGAATCTAATTTCCCATGGCACACCTGGTGATATCTCACGGTACACTAGTGTGCCACGGCACACTGGTTGGGAAACACTGGCTTACACTCCTGCACTCTGCATATGCTTGGTAACTCTCTAACCCAGGCCTGGGCCAACTTGGGCCCTCCCTCCAGGTGTTTTGGACTCCCAAGTCCCACCATTCCTAACATCTGTTAGGAATGGTGGGAATTGGATTCCAAAACACCTGGAGGGAGGGCCCAAGTTGGCCCAGACCTTCTCTGACCAACCTGGGACGGAAATTGAGGCTGGGGATACAGAGAGAAGAAGGGCAAGAAGCACTGGATTGGGCCAATGGGGCGGCGAGGTGGGGTCCTCCTCTTTCCCTGAGTCCACAACACCATGTATCCCCAGTTCAAAGCAGTTCATGTGGGATTTTAGTCCGCTGTGTGGAAAGGAGCCTGAGTGCTCCAAAGCCCCCTCCCCTAACCTGTATCTTCCAGGGTTCCATATTTTGGAACCATGAGAGTTAAAAATGGAATCATCCCTCTGTAATGGAGTGGTGTTTGTTGTTACCTTCCCTACACTTCCACACAACCATATAGCGCAGAATATCAAGACAGATAATCCACAATATCTGTTTTGAACTGGGTTATCTGAGTCCACACTGCCAAATAATCCAGTTTGATGTGAGTTTTATACAACTGTATAACTGGATGGCTGCGAGCCAGTAGGTTGAAGGTGAATCCAACTAAGACCGAGATCCTGTGGCTGGGCCATCCGGGTGCGAGTGAGATCCAGCTTCCAACCCTGGTCTGTGCGATACTTCGCCCGTCACCATCGGTCAAAAGCCTGGGAGTCACGCTTGACTCCCACCTGACGATGGAGAAGCATATCTCCACCGTCAGCAGAGTAGCTTTTCACCACCTCCGGCAGGTGAGGAAGCTGGCTCCCTACTTGTCCCGCCATGACCTAGCCACAGTGCTCCAAGCCACGGTCATCTCAAGACTGGACTACTGTAATGCTCTCTACGTTGGCCTTCCTCTGTTGATCCGGAAGCTTAAGCTGGTGCAGAACGCTGCAGCTCGGCTGGTGGCAGGCCTTCCATCCCGCTGCCACATCACGCCTGTTCTGCGCGAACTGCACTGGCTTCCAATAGAGCACCGGATCACCTTCAAAGTGCTGGTTCTGACCGTTAAGGCCTTGAACGGTCTGGGGCCGGTGCACCTAAGGTGCGCCTCTCCCCATATAGTCCTTCAAGACCATTGAGATCTGAGTCCTCTAACCTCCTGGCGATGCCGGGCCGCACAGCCCTCCACCTGACCTCAACGCGGAGGAGAGCCTTTAGCGCCATCACTCCTGTACTATGGAACACTCTCCCTCCTACAACCCGTGCGTTGCCCAATCTACTAGCGTTTCGAAAGGCTTGTAAAACCTTCCTGTTCACACAGGCATTTGGTTAGGAATAATCCTGGGGCGTCCACTACATGGTCGTGGGCCATTGCATTATGTAGCAAGTGTGCGTTACTATACGGTTTTAATTATGGATGCAAACTCCTGGCATCCTATTGTGTTTTAATATGTTATTGTGTTTGCTGTGTTTTATTGTGTTTTTACAATGTTTTAAATCATTTGTTAGTCACCCCGAGCCAGACGGGAGGGGAGACTAATAAGTTGAAATAATAAATAAATAAACTGTGTGAAAGGGGCCTGAGAAAGCAGTTATTGTCTTCCTTCCACACTAAAGCTGAAGGTCTCACCTACACTGCCATATAAAATTCAGATTATCTGCTTTGAGCTGGACTATATTGCAGTGTAGACTCCTATAATCTAGTTCAAAGCAAATATTGTCCTCCTTTCTCTGTAGCCCCTTTCTACCTTGCCATATAACCCTGATTATCCAAGCAGATAATCCACATTATCTCAATTGAGCTAGGCTATATGAGACTGGATGTGCACTGCCATATAAAATCCATATTATCTGCCTTGAACTGGATTATATGACAGTATAGACTCATAAAATCCAGTTCAAAGCAGATAATGTTGATTATCTGCTTTGATAATCTGTATTATATGGCAGTGTAGAAGGGGCCGGAGTTGGTTGGATAAACTAGTATCACAAAGCCCTTCCACACAGGCATATAACCCGGAATATCAAGGCAGAAAATCCCACAATATCAGTTTTGAACTGGGATATATGGGGGCCTTCCATGCAGCCATATAACCAAGAATATCAAGACACATAATCGACAATATCTGCTTTGAAGTGGGTTTTCCGAGGGCCCTTCCACATAGCCGTATATCCCAGAACATCAAGGCAGAAAATCCCAGAATATCTGCTTTGAACTGGGTCCACACTCAAATAATGTGGGATTTTCTGCCTCGATATTCTGAGATATAGGGCTGTGTGGAAGGCCCTGAGTCCACATTGCCATATATCCCAGTTCAAAGCAGAAAATGTGGGATTTTATTCTGCTGTGTCCACTTCTAGCTTTTCTTTTTCAGTGATTGGTTGGGGGTGGGGGTGGAGAGAGCGCCAAAATACTGTTTGCTTACACTTCAAAATTACTGAGGGCCAGCCCTGTCCAGATCTATAATTGTTTGGGTTGACAGTGCTTTCCGGATGTAGGTGAACTACATTTCCCCTAAACCACTGTCAATTCCTTCCAACCCCCTCGTGTATTTTCTGTTGGTCATGGGGTTTTCTGTGCCTAGTTTGGTCCAGGTCTATAATTTGTGGGAGCCTTAGTGGTATGTGGAATTTAGAGCTGAATCGGTTGAAGGTATTGCAAATCCTATCATCCATTGTCCATACTCCCCCAAGCATATTGTTTTTTTTGATGAATCACTATGCTTTAATCACTATGTGGCATCAAATCGCTGCCTTTGTTAGCTGCTCTGAGTCCCGTCCCACCGGGGGTTGAGAAGGGCGGGGTAAAAATGCTGTTAATAAATAATAAAGTATGTTCTATTTGTAACAATAAAAATACATCCTGCATATCACATATTTACATTACAGTTCATAACAGTAGTAAAAGTAGCTACAACAATAATTTTATGTTTGGGGGTCACCACAACATGAACTGTATTTAAGGGTCACGGCATTAGAAAGGTTGAGAACCACTGATTTAAATAATCTCTGTTGCTGGATAGAACCACCATCAACCTTTTCACAGACCCACTTTATATGTGCTAAGACTGAGTACCCCTGATCCAAAATGTTTGGGACCAAAAACGCTTTCAACACAGTATGTGTGTGTGTGTGTGTGTGTGTGTACACACACACACACACACACACACACACACACAAGCCATCCCCTGCCACATGTTTCTGTGGCCCAATCTGGTGATCTGGAAAATAATGAGAAAGTGTTGGTTTCTAATCTATGTCATGTCTTGATGCTTGTAGATAAACAGTATTTCTTTGTGATGGCAAATACAAAGCATTGTAACTTTGTATTTGCCATCACTAGAACATTTGTAACCTTTTAAAGTCGTGCCTCCTCGGAAGTGTTATCAAAGTATCAAACCAAGCTTTTGTGCTAGAATAAACTGTTGATTGTTATTTCATTTGAAAACCTCTCTGTGCCATTGATTTCAAAGTCAAGCCTCAGTTTAAAAGTTTATTCCTGTCTCACAAGAACCCTCATTAATCCTCACAAATAGCTTTCCTCACAAAAGTGTTCCAGATTGGTCTCTCTCTCATAAAATGGTGGCAGCAGTTTGAAGACAAAGATTCACATAGTAAAGTGGCAGTGGGTGAGGTAGCCTACCATGCCACGGTGCAAAAGTTGGCGAATAATAAGTCTTCACAAATTGGGTGGCAGTTGATTCGTTACAAATTGGTGTCTGAGGTGGGACATCGTTACACTTGGTTATATGGCTGTATGGAAGGCCCCCATATTGTGGGATTTTCTGCCTTGATATTCTGGGTTATATGCCTGTATGGAAGAGCCCTGTGATGCTAGTTTATCCAACCAACTCCGGCCCCTTCTACACTGCCATATAATACAGATTATCAAAGCAGATAATCAACATTATCTGCTTTGAACTGGATTTTATGAGTCTATACTGTCATATAATCCAGTTCAAGGCAGATAATATGGATTTTATATGGCAGTGCACATCCAGTCTCATATAGCCCAGCTCAATGCAGATAATGTGGATGATCTGCTTGGATAATCTGGGTTATATGGCAAGGTAGAAAGAGGCTACAGAGAAAGGAGGACAATATTTGCTTTGAACTAAATTATAGGAGTCTACACTGCGATATAGTCCAGCTCAAAGCAGATAATCTGAATTTTATATGGCAGTGTAGGTGAGACCTTCTGCTTTAGTGTGGAAGGAAGGCAATAACTGCTTTCTCAGGCCCCTTTCACACAGTTGTATAAAACCCACATTGAATTGGATTATTTGGCAGTGTGGACTCAAATAACCCAGTTCAAAACAGATATTGTGGGTTATCTGTCTTGATATTCTGCGTTATATGGTTGTGTGGAAGTGTAGGGAAGGTAACATCAAACACCACTCCATTACAGAGGGATGATTCCATTTTTAACTCTCATGGTTCCAAAATATGGAACCCTGGAAGATACAGGTTAGGGGAGGGGGCTTTGGAGCACTCAGGCTCCTTTCCACACAGCTGACTAAAATCCCACATGAACTGCTTTGAACTGGGATACATGGTGTTGTGGACTCAGGGGAAGAGGAGGACCCCACCTTGCCGCCCCATTGGTCCAATCCAGTGCTTCTTGCCCTTCTTCTCTCTGTATCCCCAGCCTCAGTTTCCGTCCCAGGTTGGTCAGAGAAGGCCTGGGCCAACTTGGGCCCTCACTTCAGGTGTTTTGGACTCCCAAGTCCCACCATTCCTAACAGCCCAAGTTGGCCCAGGCCCTGGTTAGAGAGTTACTGAGCATATGCAGAGTGCAGGAGCGATGGATAAAGGGAGGGGGGGCATTGTGCACTTTTTTCCAAACAGGATCCTCTTCTGGAGTTCTGTGGCTTCCTTTCCCCACTCCTAAGGAAAAAAAACCCCAAGGCTGCATCCAAACTGCAGAATTAACGCGGTTTGGCACCACTTGCCTGGATGTTGTGGAATCCTGGTGCTGCTCTTCCAGTCAGAAAGGAAGTTTTTTGCTGCTACTGTTCTCTCGCCCCGGTGGCTATGGAGGGCGAGAATGAGAAGGCGGAGCTGGAGCTGAATGGAGGGAGGGAACGGCCAAGTGCAGAGAGAAAGAAGGAATGAAGCAAGGAGGGAAGGAAGGAATGGAAAAGATGGGAAAGGCAAAAGGAGGGATGGGATTAGGGCAGACAGAAGGAAGCAAGGGAGGGGGGAAAAGAAAAGGTGGATGGACGGAGGGAAGGCAGGCAAGCAGGCCGGGGCTTTCCTGGCCTCCAGCCCCGAAGGGCTCTGACCTCGGATGCTCCATCTCCTCTGCTAGAGCTCCAGGAGGTCCAAGGCAGGGTGTGCCATGGCTGGGGCTGGCAGGCAGCATGAGGTGCCTCTGTCTCTCCTCACCACTTCGGCTGCTCTCCTCTTGCTGCCCCTTGGCCCTGCTTCTCTCTCTTTCTCTCTTGCTATACCGAGGCCTCGCGGAGGAAGCTTTTCACCTGGCTCTCGTGTCCTTCTGACTTCGGAAGGGCACGAGAGCCAGGCGGAAAAGCCTCCCCCAGCCCGGCACCCTCCCTCTCCTCACATACACACACAAGGCCTCAGAGCCTGCCTCACCCGCTAGGCTCGGATCCGCCTCTGTCTGCTTGGCCTCCTCCTCCCCCCCCAGCCGCTGCAGGAGGGAGAAGAAAGGAGGGGGGAATAGACGTTGTAGCGGCACACCAGGTGATCTCGCATGGCACACTAGTGTGCCGCATCACACCAGTTGAAAAACACTGCCCTAGACCAACCCAGGAAAATCTTTATGTTCCGGGCCCTAGGGAGGTACGCCTGGAGTCCACAAGTCGTAAGGCATTCTCAGTCTCCGCCCCTATTCTTTGGAACTTCCTGCTGCCATATATAAGAGCCTCGCCTTACTTGCGTTCTTTCAAGCAAGCCCTTAAGACGTGGCTCTTTAGTAGAGTATTTGGTTTGTAATCACTCTAATATTAACTGTTAATGGAATTGTTGTAGAAGTCTGTTTTATCTTGTCGCCTGGAGCACTCTGGTGGAGGCTGACTCATGAAATAATAAAGTTTATTTTATTTATTTTATTTATTTATGGTATTTGTACCCCGTAGCTTCTCACCCCCGCAGGGGGGACTCAGCACAGCTTACATTTGCAGCACTACAGGCCGCACCACCACAATACAATATAAAAATACACCATATAATCAACATCATTGAAAAGCATTAAAAACATTACATTAAAAACCACTACATACAACAATAATTGATTAAAGCCATCAAGCGGAACACATTGTCAGTCCAGTCAAGTCCAAAGGTACAATTTACATCTGCTGCCCAGAACCATGACTTTAGCTTTTTTCTAAAAGCGGGGAGAGATGGAGTCGATCTTATTTCGTTTGGGAGTGTGTTCCATAGCCGAGGGGCCACCGCCGAGAAGGCCCTGTCTCTCATCCCCATCAGCCGCATCTGCGATGCTGGCGGGAGTGAGAGCAGGGCCTCCCCATATGATCTTAGACTGTGAGATGGGACATAGAGGCAGATGCGTTCGGACAAGTAAGCTGGGCCAGAACTGTATAGAGCTTTATAGGTCAATACCAGCACTTTGAATTGGGCTCGGAGATGGACAGGCAACCAGTGGAGCTGGCACAGCAGGGAGATGGTATGCTCCCTGTAAGTCGCCCCAGTTAGCATTCTGGCTGCCACCCATTGGACCAACTGAAGTTTCCGAACCGTTTCCAAAGGCAGCACCACGTATGTAACCAGACCATGGACCACCGTGGCCAAGTCAGACTTCCCAAGGTACGGGCGCAGCTGGCGCACAAGTTTTAATTGTGCAAAAGCTCTCCCGGCCACCGCCGAGACCTGGGGTTCCAGGCTCAGCTATTATTATATTAGTATTATATAATATTATATTGTTGCTGGGGGAGGAGCTTTGATGTCGCAGGAGACAGAATAGAACTGTCTTCTCTGCTCCCTCCTTCACTCTGGCCCCAGAGCGGCTGTTGGTGGGAGAAGGGCTCAGATGTCTCAGGAGACAAGATGGAACTGTCTTCTTGCTTCTGATGCAGAGTCACAGCAAACCTCACACGCTACTTCAACTTATCAGCAAAAATCCCCCCCTCAAAAATCTGTACCTCTTCTATGCTGCATTTCATGCATGAACCATACAATCATAGAGTTGGAAGAGACCTCGTGGGCCATCCAGTCCAACCCCATTCTGCGAAGAAGCACAAAAATAGCATTCAAAGCACCCCCGACAGATGGCCATCCAGCCTCTGTTTAAAAGCCTCCAAAGAAGGAGTCTCCACCACACTCCGGGGCAGAGAATTCCACTGCTAAACAGCTCTCACAGTCAGGAAGTTGTTTCTTTTTCCTTTTTTTTATTTAAAAAAAGTGTTTATTGCATTTTTATAATATAGGTTGTAGTACATTAAGAAAAAGAAAATGTGACATGATAGAGTAGTACTAGAGCTATCAATAATAAGGGGGAAAGGAAGTGGGTGGGAATGTGGTAGTCGAGGGGAAGGGGAAAGAAAGAAAAAAAGAGGAAGATGTGAAAAGAATATATATACATAATTGACTTCCATTCGTCTTAGTGGATTGGTTATTTTCTTAGTCTATACATTTCATTCTGTTTTTGTCTGTTCTTTTGGTCCTCTGAACCAATCATTTAGTCCCTTTTTTTGTATTCTTCAATTGGACTCCAGTCTGTTTGTTTTCTTGGGTTTCCTGTATTTTTTCTTAGTAAGAATGTTAGTCTATCCATATCCCTTATTTCGTAAAGTTTCTCTATCCATTGTTCTATTTGAGGGATTTGATCCATTTTCCAAACTCTGGCATAAACTATTCCTGCAGCTGTACACATACATGTAAACAATATGTCATTATTTTTGTCTAATTTCAAGTCTTTGTCGTTTAGCCCTAAAAGATAATCGGGTTTCATCGGAAATTTTCTTTTTAATATAATTTGGGTTTCCTTGTGAATAGTTCTCCAATAAACCGCATTCTTCCAACTCTATGATTCTATGATCATATCTATCCCGCTTTCATTCCTGCTGTTCTGTTCAGGTCCAGAATGTCCGTTTTGGAAATTGATAATATTTTAGTCATTAATTTTTTGATTTTGAAACTTTTGGTTCCTTCTATTTTCCTAATTTACGGGGTTCATACTAAGGGTCCTTTTTTTTTCTTTTCGGTGCCTTACTTTTTGTGCTACAGTGTTTTATACACTTGTTATGTTCGGGTCAAAATGACCCGTAAGCCTGTTATACTAATCTAATACCATATTTTGAGTAAAACAAAGGATTTTTAGTTTATTTTGAGACTACTTATTGCATCTACTATTGTTTATCAAGTTATCTACTTGCTTTAGGTGCACAGATGGACATAAATGGATGGATACATTTATGCAAATGATTTCAGAACAAACCATATGCATTTTCTTTCAGTACCAATTTTTTTTCTTATCCTGGCTGCATTACCTGGTGTGACTCCTCCCTGCCCTCAGAATAGTACCTTTGTTATGCAAAACAGTAACACAGTACTAGCCTCTCCCATTTCCTCAGTCAGAAATTGCTAAACTGTTGAAGATAGGAGCTGTTTGCTGAAGCAGCTGAGAGAGTACCCCAAAGCCTTGAATTCATTGTACCTGTGGTATGTTGTACTGATGTATTTTTGCATAAATGATAAGTTTATTTCCTTGAACAAACTAGGTAATGTGAATGTTTACTGTTGTGTGTTTTCATAGCCTGCCTGGCTGCATTACCAGGTGTGACTCCTCGCGGCCCTCAGAATAGTACGTTTGTTATGCAAAACAGTAACAGGGAGAAGCCACATACATTCACTTAATGTGGAAAGAGATTCAGTAAGAGTGACAATCTGCGTATCCATGAAAGGACGAACACATTGGAGAATCGACTTACATGCTCGGAATGTGGAAAGAGATTCAGTCAGAGTGACAAACTGCGTATCCATCAAAGGACGACACAGGGGAGAAGCCACATACATGCACGGAATGTGGAAAGAGATTCAGTCGGAGTGACAAACTGCGTATCCATCAAAGGACGCACACGGGAGAAGCCACATACATGCACGGAATGTGGAAAGAGATTCAGTCAGAGTGAGAGTCTGCATATACATCAAAGGACGCACACAGGGGAGAAAGCACATATCATATAAACTTGAGTATATACTTTAGTATAAGCTGACACCTATATAATATAAGGCACCTAATTTTACGACAAAAATTGGGAAAACTTACTGACTTGAGTATAGGCTGAGGCAGCTATGAGGTGGAAAGGAGGTTTCTGGAGAAGAAAGACAGATTGGGGTGGGAAGGGGGAAACTGGAGAAGGGGGAAAGATTTAGGTGGGAAAGGGGTGTGGAAAAGTGCTTTTCTTTCTTTGCCTTTGAATAAATAGATTAGCAGAAACCTTTTGGGGGGAAAACTGAATTTTTTTATTTTTTTCTGATTATTTTTTACTAATTTTTTTTCAAAATGCTTTTATACTGTTAAAATTTATTTTAGTTTTGGGTTAGTTGTACTAATAGTTACCTGAAGTTGTTGTTGATGTTGTTGTAAAAGATATAGCTGATTATTCACGCACAAGTTTGTTACTTTGCTGTAACATGCAAATTAGGCATTTGCATGTTAAAAAAATTGAAGTTTTTTAATTCAATTTTTCTTTGATAATGAACAACTATGATCACACACAGTATAATAATGCAACAGGTATTCAAAAAGAACTTTTCATTGGCTCAAAATAACATTTTAATAGGTTCGGGTCAAATTGACCCGAACATAACAAGTGTATAGTAAACCCGAATGGAACAGCAGGGTTTTAAAAGGAGACTGTGATGATGTGACCTATTTCCACTGTGGCAGGGCAGGCCTCTCCCGAATCATCCCAACACTGCCACACCACTTTTGAGATGAGGTTTCAAACTGTGTAATGGCCACCACTTGTGACAATCTTCTTTCCCACCAGAAATCCCTTCTTTACTTTCTGACTTTTTAGTTTCTTATCGCTGCCACTATATACTAGGAGATTTCCACAATGAGACAGAGAGGCTTGTTGGCTTATTTTATGACAGAAGCGTACTGGTTTCAAAGTTACAAATGCTTCGTGGTTTCCAGGGTACAGATGCTTGATGGTTACAGTAACTTCTTCACTCAGAAAGGCGTTACAAAATATAGTTCCACTTAAGTTTCCTTCAAGCCTTCCTTTCTCCCCAAAAGACTTGTGTTTTAACACTTATAACTGAGTTCTAACTAACTTAGCTAATCCTTAGCTAACACCCAGCTTTCTCAGTTACCTTCCTCTCTCTCTAACTGACAAGACAGCTGACCCTCCTCCTAACCAACCAACTGACCACTGCCAGATTCCACTGACAAGTCAGACTAACTGCTCGGTCGAAGCTAACCTCAAACTCCGCTGACAGCAAAGCTCCAACTGCCTGATTTTTAAAAAAATGAAGATTCTTCTTTCTTCCCCCATTGACAGTTGGCTCCGCCCCCTTTCTCCAGCTTGATGCTAGGTTGCTATAGCAACGCTTGGGCCTCTGTTCTACTCCTTAGACATTAACTGAGCATTTAGCTTACATATTCCCATTTCTAAACAAACAATTTCACAACAAGCATATACTAACATACCATATATGCATACATACACACACACACACATTCAGATATTTATACCTTTACCTGTTTGTCATTTTGACACTTCATCATAGAGACCCAAAGCTGATAACAAAAAAAGCATCACAGGATATAATTTAAAACCAAAACACACACATTGAAATTAAATATTGACACTATTAAAAATGAACAGCTAAAACCAATTAGAAACCTGTCCTGAGCCATCCCAGCAAAAGTATGCAAGCCCAACCAGTCACCTTGTTGGCAATTAAAGTAGTAATTCAAGTGTTGCTGAAGCACCTGGGTACAGTCTCAGCTCAACTGGCAGGTGATCTTGAATGAAACCCCTGCAAATGGGCTCCTGGAGACAAAGAGGGGCCTGTAGTGGATTCGGTGATCTTGATGGCTTCCTCCTACTTCCTTAGTCGTAGCACAAACATCACCTTTAGCACAATCGCTTTTTAATATTGGCCGCAATATTGTTTCCTCAGTAAATGCAGACTTTTGCCCTTACTTTTTCTTGCCTTTACAATTTACAAAGTTGTCCCGTCCTGATGCCTTTTTCTAAATCAGTTCAGGTTTGCCAGTGTCCTTTCTAAAATGGGC
>JARBWK010001744.1:0-17553 GCA_030556195.1 Anolis apletophallus | reverse complement strand
AGGAGTCTGCAGAAGCCAAATGTTGCAAGTTGGGAACACAAGAGTCCCAGCACACTGATAGTTGCACTGTGGGAAAGACTACCATAGAAATGTTCATTGTTCTAACTAATAGGAGGGGATTAAGATGTGATGCATATGAAAATGTTAGGTTTATTGGATTAATGAAATGTTCTGGTAAGAGGTAACTTGCCACTTGGAGTTCCATAACTCCCAATTTGCTGCTACAGTGCCACATGTTTGGTTTGTGTTGCAGTACAAATGGATTGCGGCCCCTTTGGTTAAGAACAAAATCGCCCCAGGAAGCTTTGTGCAGCATCTGATTCACACGCCCCTGCATCTTTAAATCAGGTTTGAAAAATATTACAATTAGCTGTCGTTTGAACAAAAAATCCTGGAGAACGCTGAGCAGTAGTTTAGTAAACTACATTTCTCAGGTGAACTTGTGCCTCATTATTTTATCTCAGATGTGCAACACACATTCGGGTGTTTGCAGAAAAATCCAGTCCACCAGCTTCGTATTTGCCTTTTAATGTATCTGTTCAGCTAGAAGTTCATAAATTATGGCTAGTTTAGAGGACTGTTTGCAGGGTTCCCTCACTCATCTTTGTTAAATGCTGGCACATGTTTGGGTATTAAACATGCTAATTGTGAACTGGACTCATACAAATCATGTCCATTCATATAAATCATGTCAATTTATATACTATGGATCAATTTATATACTGTGGACCTCAATAACATTGACTGCCACACACATTTTTTTAAAGTTAATAGCTTGATTGGTTTCAAGACAATATTTGGTGGCAAGCCATTATATTTACAATGTAAGTCATAACCTAATTAAAATTAAGCATGTACATATCCCATTGATTTCATTTATGTCACCTTGAAAATAATGCCGCCATGGGTCTGGTACAGGAAGAAAGGCAACATATCACTTAATTAATAAATATGGTTGCTTTAGACTTTTTCTTGTCAAGTATGTCTAATATTCCAGCTTTAGGTTGGACTGTTGCTAGTCTAGGAGTGCATCTACACCAGGGTTTCTCAACCTGGGGGTCTGGACCACTGGGGGGGGGAGTCACGAGGGGGTGTCAAAGGAGTTGCCAAAGTCCATCAGAAAACACAGTATTTTCTGTTGATCACAGGGGCTCTGTGTGGGAATTTTGGCCCAATACTATCGTTGGTGGGATTCAGAATGTTCTTTGATTATAACTGAACTATAAATCCCAGCAACTACAACTCCTAAATATCAAGGTCTATTTTCCTCAAACTCCATCAATGTTCACATTTGGGCATAGTGAATATTCATGCCAAGTTTGGTCCAGATCCATCATTGCTTGAGTCGACAGTGCTCTCTGGAAGTAGGTGAACTACAACTCCAAAACTCAAGGCCAATGCCGACCAAACTGTTCCAGTGTTTTTTGTTGATCATGGGAGTTCTGTGTGTCAAGCCTGGTTCAATTCCATCATTGGTGGAGTTCAGAATGCTCTTTGATTGTAGATGAACTATAAATCTCAGCAACTACAACTCCCAAATGACAAAATCACCTGCCCCCAACCTCACCAGTATTCAAATTTGGGCATATCGGGTATTTGTGCCAAATTTGCCTCAGTGAATGAAAATACATATTGCATATCAGATATTTACATTACAATTCATAACAGTCCCAAAAGTACAGTTATGGAGTAGCAACAAAAATAATTTTATGGTTGGGAGTCACCACAACATTAGGAACTGTATGAAGGGGTTGCGGCATTACTGATCTACACTGTTGAATTAATGCAGTTTTGCAATGGCTTGATGCTATGGAATCATAACTAAATGGTGCTGTTGCCTTACCAAACTACAACTTCCATGATTCTATATGGCTGTGGTATCAAAACTGCAATGTAGATGCACCCTTGGACCCATTGATCGTCGTTTTTACTTCCAAGTATAGGCACAGGCTCAGGTGTATATCTCTCCATCTGAAACCACAATGGCATACATCTCTGGTGACTCTGAAATGGGATTTTATGGGGAGAAGGGTAAAAGTTCACTTGAAATAAATGAAACAACTAACCTTCCTCTAAGGCTGGATTTGCACTGCCATATAATCCAGTTTCTGAATATCTGCTTTGAACTGGATTCTATGAGTCTACACATCGTCAGAAAGACAATGTGTATAAGATTGCTTCCCGAAGCAGTTCAAATCCCTGCTCAGTCATGGAAAACCTACTGAGCAGAGGAAGGCAATGAAAAACCCTCTGAACACATCTTGCCAAGAAAACCCTTGTCCATAAAGTTCGAAGTGACTCGAAGGCACACAACGACAACAGCAATAGCAGCATTCTCAACAGGCTTGAGAAGATTTGAGTTCTACCATCTGGGGAAAAAATGGCTTATCTATACAACTTGTTTATAGTAAGAAGAGATTTAAATTTTGTTTAGTTCCTTTCTCCCTGTCCTTGTTTTGCTTACTGTTTTTTTTACCCATCTGTTCTTTGTTTTTCAGTTACACAACCAGGATATCTTCTACTATAGCAAGTTACCAAAATAAAGAGTGAAGAAGGAAGCAAGCAAGCAAGTAGAACGGGCAAGGCGACGAATGATAGGGTCAAACAGCATTAGTTCGATACTGAAGAACTATCTTTCCTTTTGCACATTGAATTCAATTTTGTAATAGCTGAAATAGGCTGAAGACAAAGTGAGAAAGTAGAAAGAGGAGAGAGAAAGTGGGACATTTTGAAAGGGGGCAGCAAAGGATTAATTGGAACTGTCCTTGCCAAATTGGGACAGTTAGAGATTATAGTATTTCCATAAATCAGAGTCAACTTGAAGACTATATTTACCTATACAGTGTTCCTCGCTACTTCGCGTTCGTATTAAGGACTCGCTGTTTCGCGGATTTCAAAAAATATTTAAAATATAATCATGGTCTTTTCACTGTTTGTGGGATTTTCCCTCCTCAGTCCTCCCTCCCTCCAGCCTTGAAGGGCCTTTCCTTCATTTCCTTCACTTTATTTTAAGTTTATAAAGACTTAAAATAGTGTATAACTACTAAAATAATGTATAAATATTAAAATAAATAGAGCATCCCTACAACACGGTTTTTCACTTATTGCAGGAGGTCCTGGAACATAACCCCAGCAATAAGTGAGGGAACACTGTACACTGTTCCCTTGCGGTTCGCTTTCCGCAGACTTGCTGTTTCGCGGTTTGGATTGAGAATTTATATTTTTAATATATTTTAATACATTTTGTGATTTTAAAAACACAAAATGGTTTAAAATATTTTTAAAATACTAATTCTCAACCCTAACTAAAACAGCGAGTCCGTGGAAAGTGAACTGCTGCTTGCAGGGGGCTTCTTTCCAGAAGCCCCCTGCATGGCGGGAAGTTTCCTGCCATTTGTCTGACTAGCCAACCAGCAACAGGCCCCGCCCGACCGCTGGATTGCCAGGGCCATCTTCCGAACCTCACCCCAGTAGCCTTTGGAGGGTTTCCCTGGGTCTTCGCAGGGCTCCATGGCAGCCTTGCAGAGGCTATGGAGCCCTGCGGATGTCCAAGCAGCCCTGCGGAGGCTGCCGGGGTGAGGTTTGGAAGCCAGCCCTTGCTATTCCAGGAAACTTCCCACCGTGCAGGGGGCTTCTGGGAAGAAGAAGCCCCCTGCAAGCAGCATGGCCGGTGGGAGGGCGCCCACCACCGCAATGGCCCGGTAAGTCGGACAAGGCATTTCTAATTTTAAATCACAAAATGTCTAAAATACATTTTAAATATATGTAGTTCCCATACTTCGTGGATTTTCGCTTATCGTGGGGGGTCCTGGAACTGAACCCCGCGATAAGTGAGGGAACACTGTTCTATGGCCCCTTCACACAGCTGTATAAAAACCACATTGAACTTGATTATATGGCAGTGTGGACTCAAATAATCCAAAGCAGTTATTGTGGATTATCTGCCTTGATGTACTGGGTTATTTGGCCATGTGGAAGGGCCCTGTGTAACACAATTTTTGTTCCTGGGTTATACATGTCATTTCATCCTTGACTGCACAAGTCTCCAGCCCTCCGTGAGTAGTAAACCTACATTTGGACCTATAATGAGGGATTCCTTCCTCTACAATCCCTATGCATGACTATCTCAATAAGGGGCTTAGAAAGGGGGTTGTCTTACTCCTTCTGCATGCCACTTATCTCTTCCCCTTTGAATACTTAGCAATGTGATCTCTTCAGGGAAGATGTAATTTTATTGCCCCGGGGAGGCCATGTGGTCAATTCTTTATTTTGGAGACTCTCTTGCCTTTGTTCTTGAGTGAGGACCCAAATTGTAGATTCATGGATGCTATGTTGTTATTTTCCCTCCCCTCCCTTTTCCTTAGAAGATAGCTCAGTGAAGCTAGTTAGCTCCAAGAACTTTTCCTATCAGAATGGATTTCTTTTAAAGAAAGCATTAATGAAGACCAAGCAGGTTTTTTTACCCCAAAGATTGATGAGGGACAATATAAGAAATATCTTAAATGCTATTGAATATTACGATCTGAACATGCAAAAAGAGGCTGGCTTTCTGTTTTTAGATGCTGAGAAGACGTTTGATAACGCCAATTGGAATTTTTTATTTCAGATACTGGAAGAAAAGGATATGGGGTTTTCATTTACCAACGCCATCAAAGCCATATATCAAGATGAATCCGCAAATATTATAGTAAATGGGAATACTTCAAGCAATATAAAAATTCAGAAAGGTACTAGACAGGGTTGTCCACTGTCCCCTTTACTTTTTGTTATGATGTTGGAAGTACTTTTGCAAGACCTCCGTGCAGATAATAACTTAAAAGGCCTCAAGATTCAAAAGGAAGATTATAAATTACAAGCATTCGCCGACGATATTGTGTGTATCGTAGAAGAACCATTAGAGCGGATGCAAACCTGATTAGAGAAGATAAAATTGTATGGTGCAGTAGCGGGTCTAAAAATTTATTATGCAAAATCTAAAATACTTACAAAAAACTTAAAGAAAGAGAACATGGAAAAAATACAGAGCATTACCAATATACAAGTAACATCCAAGGTACAATACCTGGGTATACATTTAACAGCAAAAAACAATCAATTGTTAAAAAATAATTATGAAGCTATCTGGAAGGAGATTAAAAAAACTGGAAAATTGGAAATACCTAAAATTGAATCTTCTAGGTAGAATAGCTCTGGTTAAGATGGACATTCTGCCGAGAATGATGTTTTTATTTCAGTCCATACCGATTTTGAGAACCAACTACAACTTTAAAATATGGAAAAGAGACATTTTGAAATTTATTTGTGAGGGGAAGAGGGCAAGAGTGAAGTATAAAATACTTACTGACAAGAGGGAGAGAGGGGGCTTGGCTCTCCCTAATTTACAATTGTATTATGAAGCTGCAGCCCTAAGTTGGGTAAAAGATTGGGCCTCGCTACAAAAAAGAAGAATATTACATCTGGAGGGTTATAATACATGCAGAGGCTGGCACACATACCTCTGGTATGGAAAAGCAAAAATTGAAAGAAATTTTACCAACCACTTCTTAAGGGCGGCCCTGATTAAGATCTGGGAAAAATACAAACCGAGATTTTACACAAAAAAAACCCCTCTGGGTCTCTCCTCTAGAAGCCCAACATAAAAAAGAGATACCAACGTCACAGTGGCACACATATAAAATACTATTAGAAAAGAAGGATAAAAAGTGGACTTTGAAATCTCTAGAAAACTTAAGAACTCTGGCCTGGAAATTTCTTGGTTCCATTATATACTGTCACAATCACCGACTTAGTACTGCCCCTTTAACACACACACGGAGACGTAGCAAAGGCTAACTAATTTTATTTGAATATAAAAAGGTCCAAAAGACAATTCTCTTGAAGAGATCAAAGAATCAAGCAAACAGCAAAGCTGTAGTCCAATTACGAAAGCAAAGTTCCAAAGGATAGTTCCAAAAGCAAACGTGGCAAAAAACTAGGCAAATTTCCGGATTGCCTCCGGAACAAAGCAGGGTATCCGCAGCAATGCGAATCAATATCAAAGCAAGGTCTTGGTCCAAGGCGAGCCAAACTAGGCTCCGTGGTTAACTCCGCTTTCACGCCCTTCAGATCAGACGTGGCCGGAGAACTGAGGATCAGTTCCCACGGGGCCGTTCTTAATCCTTCGGCCGGGCCACTCGACTATCTAGGGCCCGGCGACTCCAGTCTCTACTTTCCGAACGGTGACGGTCTAGGGACAGATGCCAGCTCCTCCTGCCCTGCTCTATGTCCCTGCGTCTGTTATGGGAACGGCCCCGCTCTTCCAGTTCAGTATCGCTATCTCCTTGAGAAGCAGCCTCCCCCGAACTTTCCCAGCCGCTGGCCTCCATCTGCTGCTCGGCCAGGTCCTGGGAACCTCGGCCGTTTGGGAATTCATAACTATCTCCGCTATCTGCTTCGCTGCCTTCCATCTCCACCTGGTCTGCTCCTTCCCCGGGAGAATGCTCCCACTCGAAATCCCAGGCTAAACTCTTTGCAGGTGAACTGGGCAAAGGCACTGCTGACCAATCTTGCTCTGGGCCTTCCAACTCGTCCTCCGAGTCCCCTTCAGCCTGTGCGGGTCCCAGTGGCATCGGGACCCCCGGCGCCTCACCCCCTCCCATTGGCACGAACGGGCCCATGGGTGCTACATATACAAATAAACGACTACTATAAAATAGACTGTAAAAAAGGTTTTAATTCGGAAGAGATATGTTGGGAGACCATATTAAAACAAGTCAAAAAACATATAAAGACTTTGTACAACAAAATTCTCGAGTGGGACACCGAGACAGAGCTAATTAAGCAAGTAATGATTGACTGGGCACATGGTTTTGGACATTCGATACTGCTACAACAGTGGGAATCAGTTTGGAAAAAGAGTGTTAAAATTTTGGGTTCGACTAGCACAGCAGAAAACTGGTACAAAGTATTTTACCGGTGGCATCTAACACCACAGAAATTGACCAAATACTATAAAAACACCAACGAGAAGTGTTGGAAATGCAAAACCCAACTTGGGACTTTTTTTCACTGCTGGTGGACCTGTGGAAAAATACAAAAATTCTGGAAATCCATCCAGCCCAGAGGATGACAAAGCAGACCCAGCCGCCGCCGCAGCAGAGCAGCAGGCGATTGGAGGCTGCAGGCCTCTGCCCGCTCTCACCCCCAGCCGTTCCATCAGAGACGTTCCCGATCGGCTGATCGCCCTGCCATGGAGTATCTGCCATCCCAGTTTTGGAGTGCCTGTCATCCCGGGAGGTGATCCGCGCCTGCAGCGGGAGCAGTCGGCGACCTGCGGCGGCTGAGCGTCCTGGCGACCCGGAAGATGCAGGCCCAGATCGCCTCCCGGGATGGCAGGCACTCCAAAACCGCTGCTCCTCCGATCGTTCTCCGGAGCGGTGGGCTGTCTGCCAACGCAGGCCCCACAACCCGCGATGGGATGGCGGCGGCAGCAGCAGCAGCCCTTCCTCTTGCAGAAATGCCCCCCCGGGCCGGTCAGAATCGGCTGGCAGGCCGCATGCGGGTCGCGGGCCACAGGATGCCCAGGTCTGGCTTAGATCCAGGGAAGTCATGCTCCCCTTCTAGTCTGCCTTGGTCAGACTACACCTGGAATCACACTGTGTCCAGTTCTGGATGCTGCAATTGAAGGGAGATGTTGACAAGCTGGAATGTGTCCAGAGGAGGGCGACTAAAATGATGAAGGGTCTGGAGAACAAGCCCTATGAGGAGCGGGTAAAAGAGCTGGGCATGTTTAGCCTGCAGAAGAAAAGGCAGAAAGGGGACATGATGAGGGCCATGTATCAAGAGGTGAGAGGAAGTCATAGGGAGGAGAGAGCAGGCTTGTTTTCTGCTGCCCTGGAGACTAGGACGCAATGAAACAATGGCTTCAAACTACAGGAAGAGAGATTCCACATGAGGAAGAACTTCCTAACTGTGAGAGCTGTTCAGCAGTGGAACTCTCTCTGCCCTGGAGTGTGGTGGAGGCTCCTTCTTTGGAGGCTTTGAAACAGAGGCTGGATGGCCTTCTGTCAAGGGTGCTTTGAATGAGATTTTCCTGCTTCTAGGCAGAATGGAGTTGGAGTAGATATAGGTCTCTTTCAGCTCGATGATTCTATGAAATAATGAGACACAGAAGCCCAAATACTATTAGTGATATATACATTGATAAATATGGCTTTTGGATGAAGCATGAAATGCTAAACTGTCATCCTTTCTGCAATGTTGAATCCCATGGCAGACCACAACAATATTGTAGCCTCACAACCTCTGAGGATGTTTGCCATAGATGCAGGCGAAACGTCAGGAGAGAATGCTTCTAGAACATGGCAATATAGGCCGAAAAATCTACAACAACCCAGTAATTCCAACCATGAAAGCTTCTGACAATACAATATGGTAGCTGAAAGACAAGATATAGTGACTATTTTTTTTAAAATAGAAGCAATGAAAACAACTATGCCATTTGATTCAAAGTGTCATTGTAAATGGGTAATAAATGATAACTGAGTAGAATGCATGCGCATTACAAGCAATTAGCACACTTTTAGCCTTCTAGGTATATTGATGCAAAAATGTTCTGCGCATGCGGCTGGAGTGAGCAGTCGCACCCTAATCTCTCTCCCTGAAGGAAATAAGAAAATAAGCCCTAAAAAGGAAAATAGGAGAATAAACAAACCAGAAGTTGAAGATACTTCAAACAGTAAGTGAAGATAAGAGAACATTCTCCAGAAATACCCAAAGGCATTTTCCCAAAAAGGGAAAACACAGTGATAAGTCTTGATAAGGCTTATTAGCTGAATAACAATGTCTCCGAAGGAGCCTCCATTAACTCGGGCTGACTTGGAGGGAAATAAGAGAGCAATTGAGGAACTGAGAAAAACTTTACAAGACCAGTTCAATATAATTAATGAGACTTTGATTAAAATGGGGGAGAGAATGAGTGCTATTGAAAACAAATTAATAGCTACAGAACAACAATCAGAAGATAATATGAAAGAAATTGATAAATTAAAGGGACAACTGACAATGCTAGAAGATAGAAGCAGAAGAGCTAATTTGATACTGGGAAATTGGCCAGAGAAAGAAAAACAAAAACCAGAAAATTTGAAAGAAGAAATTGTAAAGTGGCTTCAAAAAAAACAAATAGAAGTCTCTACAATGGATATTGATAGACTGCACCGAATCTCAAAAAGAGGAGGCATGAGATCAGCTGCATCTGAAAGGCCAAGGCAACTGATAATTAAGTTTGTTACTGAAAACTAAAAGGAAGAGGTGTTAAAAGAGTTAAAGAGAAAGAGACCTCTATATAAAAACAAGCTGATTACAGTGAGACAAGATTTGTCTAATGAATCTCTGAGAATTAAAGAAGATCTACAGCCCTATGCTGAAGCACTGTATTCAGGCAGAGTACAATTTACTTGGGGGTTTCCTATGGCTATTATACACTTCAGACAAGGGAAGAGATATATTGCCTGAACACCAGAACAAGCTGAGGAACTTCTAAAATCACTTGGAGTAAGGAATACTGCAAGCAGAGGCAAGAAGAAGAAAGAAGATATAATGTCTTCCTCAGAGAGTAAAGAGAGTAAAGCCCCGGCAGATGGAGAAGAGGAGGAAGAAGAGGAGAAAGAAGAGGAAGACGAATAATTCATACTTATTCTGTAAGAAACTGTTTACTCCTCCTTCTCAGGATGCACATCGACAGAAGTGGCTGTAATATTATTTGGAGACATTGTTAATTATTGATTAATTAATTAATTGTTGATTATTAATGCTTACTCATCCTTTCCCTAGCTCAGGGAATGTACAAAGTATGAAATATTTAATTTTTTATTTGGTAAGCATAATAATGATTTATGCTTTGTTAAAATAAAATAATTATAATCAGTCACTGAGTAGGAAGTGAAAATCTAGGGAGTAGTACAATGTGCACTGATTGGGAAGGTAAACCTCTTATCCAAGCAGCAGTAAGGGCAAAAGCTCAGAATCAGAGTAACAATACTTAAGATTGCAAAATGGGGAAATGAAAGAAAACATTTAAGTGGGCATGCTATTAATGGTTATTAATCGGGGAAGGGAGAGGATTATAGGGAACGCAGAAGACACCAAAGAGCCAATGGAGGGGAGGGAATTTAATTCCTCACTATAGCCACATTGGGGGAATGGGGGGTTGACAAGGAACATCAAAAAAAGAAGAAACAAAAAAGGAGCCTAGAAAAAACATTAAGGGTTTAAACATAATCCAATGGGTCTATCACTAAAATATGTTAGCTTGAACATCAATGGTTTAGCGACAAATTATCGAAGAGCAAGATTAAGATGGTTTATAGAAACAAATAATTTTGGATGTATAATGTTTCAGGAAACACACAGATCAGCAAAGGACCCAGAAAAGCTATTAAGTATCTCAGGTTGGCACACACTGGCAGAGGCAAGAGCAAATAATAAAACAAAAGGGGTTGCCATCTTGATAAAAAAAATAATATAGAAGTGGTACAAACAGATTTAATGGTGGATAATAAAGGAAGATGGGTAATCTTTAAAGGAGAAATATATGGGGTAAAAATGACAATTCTGAATATCAATGTCTCTAATAATGGCCATAAAAATACATAGAAAAGATATTTAAGAAGTTAGAGGGCTTCTATGAAGGGGAAGTAATTATAGCAGGGGATTTTAACTTAGACATGTTAAAAAATAAGAGCAGGTTATTGGACGAATGGAAATTGAAGGATTGCTTTGAAGAGGTAAAAATACAACCAAAACCTACTTACTACTCAGGAAGACATAAAAAAAATACCCGTATAGATTATATTTTAAAGAGAGATTCTAATCAATCTGAGATACTAAAAGCAGAAACCGGTCTGTTAGAAATCTCAGATCATGCACCAGTACAAATAATATTACAATTAACAGTGGAGATTCCCCACCATAGTTGGAGATACAAGGAATTATTATTGATGAAGGAAAACGACAGAGAAGGGTTGGGAAAAGAAATTAAAATTTTCTTCCAAGTTAATAGAAATACAGCAAAGGAAGAGGTTATTTAGGATACAGTAAAAGCTTTTGTAAGAGGATTATTAATAAAACATGAAATAGTCAAGAAGAAAAGCATGAATCTAGAGAGAAAAATAATAATTAAGCAATTGGAAGATAAGTACAGGGACCTTCAGAATAGATACGAAAAAAGAATAAAAAACAAATAGATAAGTTGAAAGGGGAGTTGGAGAGATAGACAAATTTAATATATGGGGAAGAAAATAATGGTGAAAAATGATTTCCAAAGGGCAAATACAAATTCAGTAAGGTGCCTGGCAAATTATTTTAAAAAGTAAAAGGAAACGCAAAGGGTGAAAGAAATATTGTCACGCTGCACGGACTTCACCGGCCCCTTAATCACACACACACAGACGGACTGAAGGCTAACTACTTTATTGAATATAAAACAGTTCAAAAGAGATATTGTCCATTAAAAATAGCAAAAGCAAATCCAAAGGCAAAAGCAATCAAATATCCAAAACAGCTTGGTAAAGAATCCAAAAGACTTGGCAAAGCTCCGCACAGCAGTGCGGCTTCAGGAACAAGGCAGGGTAAATGCAAGGCAAGACTTGATGGCCACTAGCCAACTCAGCTCCGTGGACCACTTCGCTTCACGTCTGCTCAGAAGAGACGTGGTCGAAGTACTGAGGATCCTTTCCCACGGATCCTATACTTAATCTTTCGGCCGAGGTCCCCGACGCTCTAGGCTTCGTCGTCTCCAATCTCCGCTGACGGACCTCGGCCTGTCTAGGCTATGGTACCATCCTCCTGCTAGCCTCGATGCTGCTTCTCCTATCAAAGGTTCGGCCTTGCCTCCCAGCACCTGGGTCACTATCTCCATGAGAGCTCTCCTCCCTAGATTCTTCCCAGCCGCTCTCTTCCATGTTTTCACTCAAAGGATCCTGTGAACCTCTCCCCCCTCCCCCCCGGCCATTCATAAGTTTCGCTATCACTGCTTCCCATTTGCACCTGGTTATCTGTCTCGTCGAAAGGGTCAAGCCAACCTTCCTCCCAAGCCAGGCTTTCCGTGGGAGAAGGAGGCCCAGAGATGGGAAACTCTCCTTCTGCTAACCCTTCTAATCCTCTTCAGAATCTATCTCCTCTGCTGCAGGCCCCAATGCCAATGGGACCCCCGGTCCAGGCCCCTGCCCCCCAGGGACAAACGAGAACTGCTGTGCTACAAATATATGATTAAAAAATGAATTGGTAAAGGACAATAAAAGTATATGGGATATATTTGCTGATTTTTACCACAAACTGTATAAGGGTGAAAATAATTTACTAAGTGATGACTGGGTTTGTGTAAAAATGGAGGAAGAGGACAAAAATAATACATAGTGTCATTTCATACCAGGAGATTGATGATGTGATAATGAACTTAAAAACAGCAAAATCACATGGAGCTGATGGATATACTGCAGTTTTACAAACAAATGAATGAAGTAATAATCCCAGAATTGGCAATAGTTTTTAATAACATAATAAGATGGGGTGAAGTACCTGAGTCTTGGAGGGAAGTAGAAAAAAAATAACTATTATAAAACCAGGGAAGAATCCTAGAGAAGTAAATTCCTATAGACCAATCAGCTTAATGAACCAGGATTACAAAATATTTGCAAAAATACTAGCAAATAGGCTAAAGGATTCATTACCAAAAATGATAGGGGAAGATCAGTATGAATTTATAAAGGAGAGAAATATTAGTCACCCAATCAGGAATTTGCTCAACATCATGGCACAGAAAAGTAAGAAAAACCCAGCATTTATTAAATTGGATGTATACGAGGGCAGGTCAATAAGTCCGTGACTTTTTGAATAAAACACAGGTTTTTGGATTAAAAAATCATTTTATTTTTCAGCATAGTCTCCATTAAGCTCTATATACTTTGTCCAACGTTTCTCCAATTTTTTTTATCCCTTCCAAAAAATAAGATTTGCCGAGGTCATCAAAATAGGTATTCATTTGTAAGATGATTTCATTGTTGGAGTCAAACCTCTTTCCGCCGAGCCATTTCTTCAGGTTTGGAAACAAGAAATAGTCACTCGGGGATAAATCCAGAGGATAGGGCAGATGAGGGAGCAATTCGTATCCCAATTCATGGATTTTTGCCATGGAAACTGCACATGTGTGCACCCTCGATTGTGAGCAAACGCGGCACCCAAGGACTGATCTCATACTCAAGTGATCATTTAAAATTGAAACCACTGAGCCATGTGAGATGCCTATGGCTTCCACAATCTCTCGCACTTTCAATCTCCGATCGGCCAACACCATATCGTGATTTTTTAAAATTGTTTCGGGTGTAGAGACCTCAACTGGGCATCCAGAACGTTCAGCATCTTCCGTGCTTGTACGGCCACAATGAAATTCAGTAAATCACTATTTTACCATTGAAATTGATGGTGCAGAGTCCACATAGTATTTATCAAGCTTAGCCTTGCTTTGCGTGGTTTTTTTCCACAAAAAATAATGCTTAATGAGCACACGAAATTCACTTTTTTCCATTTTCTCCTCAAATCATGCGGTAGTCTGCTATCAATGGCTGTCAAACGCAAACTAAATGACGCAGCTTGTTCAAATTTTGACAGGAGTCAACTGACAGATGCCTGTTGACAGGAGCAGTGTTGCCCTTTCAGTTAAGAGGCGGGAAATTCAAAAAGTCACAGACTTATTGACCCGTCCGCGTATAAAGCTTTCAATACAGTGAATCACAACTTTCTATTTAAAAGGATGGAGAATTTGGGAATGGGACAAGAATTCATAGAGGTCATAAAAGAAATGTATAAAAAAGGATTAGCAAAAGTTAAAGTTAACGAGGGATACTCGAGGGTAATAGATATTGAAAGAGGGGTCAAACAGGGGTGCCCATTATCACTGATGTTATTTACAATAGCTATAGAATATCTGGCAGATAGAAATAGAATTAATGGTAGAATAAAAGGATTTAGGATGGGAAAGGAGGAAGTGAAAGTGAATCTGTTTGCTGACGATTTTTTAATAATAACAGAAAAATCCACTGGAAACATTGAAGGAATTATAAGTAATATTAGAAGATTTTTTTATAAAATATAAGGATTAAGGATTAATATGACAAAATCAGAGATGTTGGGGTTTAACTTGGGGAAAGGAATCCAATAAGAGATTGGGAGAAGGAAAGATATACAGATTGTAAAAATAAAATTAAATATTTGGGAATTTACTTAACAAATAAGCCAATGAGGATCTGGGATTATAATTATAAGAAAACATGGGAAAAGATACAGGAACAAATGAATAATTAGAAGGATAAGAATTTAAGTATATATTTGTTTCAAATTCTACCACTGGAGATTACACAACAAAAATTCAAAAAATGGGACGGAGAAATAAGGAAGTGGATATTTGGAGGAAACTGATTTCAACATGATGCTGAGACTGCAATTGTATGTTTTTAATTGTTAAATTTTTGCTATTTGGTTATTTTTTGTTTGTTTGTGTTGTATTTAGGGCAGAGACTGCCTTGTGTAAACCGTCCCGAGTCGCCTTCGGGCTGAGAGGGGCAGTATAGAAACGTGACAAATAAATAAATAATCAAGAATAAGTAATAAGGAACTATATATGCCAAATAAAGAATTAGGATGGGGAATACCAAAGTTACAAGAATACTACAAAGGTTTTAATCTGAAAGTGATTTTGGAATTGATAGAGGACAAGCAAAAGAAGTGGATAAGGATAAAGCAAATAAAGGTCAAGGAGTCTATGGAATCTTTACAAATAATTTAAAAGAGGGAATAAAAAAACAATAGGCTCAAGGAAAATAGCATTAAAAATATGGGGGAAATGGAAAGAGAAATGGATGCCATATTTATCAAAGGAAGCCCCGATAGGTAGTTTAAGAAATGAGGAAGACGAGAGCATCATAAAAAAATTGAAACAGATGGGATATAGTAAAATCAAAGATTTATATAATGAAAATAAGGAATTAATGGAATGGAAACAATTGGAAACATTAGGGGGTGGGATAAATTGGTTAACAATAAGAAGAATTTGGGAACAAATTAAAAAGAAAGAAAGCAGTAAGGGTGAAAATATAATAGACAAGATATTAGAAGAGAGATTTGGAGGCAAAAAAGGACTTAATAAAATATATGGAAGAATGATGGAAGATAAGGAATATAATATAATGGAAAACAAGTGGGAAACGGACGAGGGCCTAGGAAGAGAAAAAATAGAAAAGATAATCAAGGGTTTAAATAAAACAAAAATAGAGAAATACAAGGAATTAGAACTGAAAATAATAACGAAATGGTATAGAACACCAATTCAGCTGGCACATATGATTCAGGGATTAAATCCCAAATGTTGGCACTGTGGAAGTCGGAAGGCATGGTATTCAAATCTATGGTGGGAGTGTGAAGAGATAAAAATAATTCTGGAGTCAAATTCTAGACCAGGTAGAAAATACGAAAATAAAATTTGATATAAATATGCAAATTTGTTAATAGGAATATATGGTGATAGAAGAGTTAAGGACCAAGACCAAGAATTAACAATTATGATGTTTAGAGCAGCACATGCAGTAATAGCTTGCGGTTGGAAAAAACAGAAATGGACACTTGAAAAATGGTATGAATATGTGTGGGACCAAATACAAGTAGAAATTATGGACATCATAAGAAGCAAAAAGACATGGTCAGACAAACAGAAGAAAATCAAAGAAATTTGGACTCCATTTAAAAGATGGTTACAGGTCGTTAAACCAGATGATGAAAGCTGGAAGAAAAAATTGGATCGAATTGAAAGAAGGCTCATGTAATGGGGGAATGGATTACATTGTCAACAGGGAAGAGGGAGGGGTGGGAATGGGAAGGGAGAAGGGAGTGAAAAAGGACAAAATGCATGGTAATTGTGGTTATGTATAATTGTTTTATAAAACAATTAAAAATTCAAAAAAGATGTGTTTTACTTTGGCTCTCATTCGTTTTCTGATTCTTGGATCAGAGACCATAGGATGCAGAGGAGAAGAATGCAGGGCTTCAAAAGCATTCCCTGCCCTGTTCCTGTAAATGGCATCATGGTCTCTGCTCCAGGCTTAGACAAAGGACTTTGCTGGTCAGAAGGTCAGAACTGAATTATCAAATTTTTATCTTATATAAATAGTTACCTAATTTTTACAGACCTTTCTTCAACTCCGTGTTACAGATGTAAAAAAACATTGGCTGAAGAATTGATTTGTCAGCATCTTTTCACTTTGGTTCTCCTTTGGATTCTTTTTGGAGAGCACTTTCCTCTTTCCCTTTTGGGAGGATTGGGAGACCAAAGCCATACAGCATCCTGCAAGGCGAAAGGAGAGGGAAAGGCAATTTATTGCTGAACTGTGTACTGTTTATTCTTAAGTTGTGTCATGTTAGCCTTATGTTGTTTACTTAGTTATATGCTTATGTGCATGATATTTACAAAATCCTGTAACAAGAGCTGTTTCTTCTGTTTGCAAATGCTGGCAGGAGAATAAATGTGTCCATTTATGAAACAGACCAGAAGCTAAATTGCAAATAGGGTTAAAATATAAATGTCCAAAAAATTGTGCCTAAACATATTCAAGTACAGGCAGTCCCTATGTTACAAACATTCAATTTACAATTTACAAATGACTCATAATTAAGAAAAGGGGCTGAGACAACAGGAAGTGAGAGAAATCTACCCCTTGGAAGGGAAATTGACTCCTGGATAGGTTGGCCACGGTGAGGCCCTGCTCTCGGTCCCGCCAGCTTCGCAAGATGCAGAGCCCTCTATGTTGAGACCAGGGAGCCCAGGAATGGTCCCCTTGAAGGAAAGGAAGCCCCTCAAAGATGGAGGAAGGAGGGGGTGGCCAAGGGTCCCCTGGCCCAGGTCTAAACTTGAAATTCCTTCATGTTTCAAATTCACCTCACACACACCACCTGGAAGTACACAGTATTTTGACACAAAACAAATAAAGAATGGTGTCATTGCTCCAACCACTGATTTTGGATTTTACGGCACCAGATAAAGGATGCTAATCTGGTTTATTGTGTTGTGTGTGTGCGTGTCAGAAGCAACTTGAGAAACTGCAAGTTGCTTCTGGTGTGAGAGTATTGGCTGTCTGCAAGGACGTTGCCCAGGGGATGCAAGGATGTTTTGATGTTTTACCATCCTTGTGGGAGGCTTCTCTCATGTCGCCGCATGGGGAGCTGGAGCTGACAGAGGGAGCTCATCCGCGCTCTTCAAACCTCTGACCTGTCCTTCTTCAGTCCATAATGTGTCACCGGGGGCTCCTTGCTAATCTATAATTTACTGACTTTATATAGGAGTCTGTCAGCAGGGCCGGATCAGGCCCTTTTGGCGCCCTAGGCCTGGCTGCCCCGGCGCCGCCCCCCCGGCGCCGTTTCTCCCCGCCCACCGCCGCCGTTTCTCCCTGCCCACCGCCGCCGTTTCGCCCCGCCCACTGCCACCGTTTCGCCCCGCCCACTGCCGCCTCTGACCTGTCCTTCAGTCCATAG
>JARBWK010001743.1:0-17554 GCA_030556195.1 Anolis apletophallus | reverse complement strand
AGGAAGGAAGGAAGGAAGGAAGGAAGGAAGGAAGGGACTTTGCTAACCTGTTCCGGGGGCATCTTTCTTGCACCGCGCGTCTTCCACAGAGGAGGAATTCACTGCGTTGCCTTAGCTCCGTATGCCTGGAGACTCTGCAGGCCAAGTTGGGACTCGTGCACAGCTGCAGTGAGTACAAATGGAGGTGCTTTACAAGGCATGCAGTCATACACAGACCACCAATAGAGAATGAAATTACTCCAAGAGCAGATCAAGCCTGAGGTTTCCCTAGACATCAAAGTAACCGAGGCTATCATAATTTTGACGCATCGTGAGATGATATGAAAAGATCACAATGGTAGGCAGACGGGAAAGCGGGCAAGATCAATACGAGAGGGTTTGATTCAAGGAAGCCAAAGTTTACAAGACCTTGTTGACCCTGAGGCTGTGAGGAATTGTGGAAGTCCCAAACACCTGGAGGGAGGGCCCCAGTTGGCCAGGCCTGTTTTAGAGTCGTGTAAATGGAAGGAAAAAGGAAGAGTGGCCGACCAAGGGCAAGATGGATGGATGGTATCCTTGAAGTGACTGGCTTGACCCTGAAGGAGACCCTGGGGGAGGTGACGGCCAACAGGGAGCTCTGGCGTGGGCTGACCCATGCGGTCACGAAGAGTCGGAAGCGACTGAACGAACAAACAACAACATAGAATCCTAGAGTTGGAAGAGACCTTGTGGGCCATCTGATCCAACCTTAGCCTGCTAAGAAGCAGGAAAATTGCCTTCAAAGCACCCCCGACAGATGGCTACCCAGCCTTTGCTTCAAAGCCTCCAAAGAAGGAGACTCCTTCCACCACACTCCGGGACAGGCAGAGAGTTCCACTGCTGAACAGCTCTCCTCACAGTCAGGAAGTTCTTCCTCATGTTCCAGTGGAATCTCGTTTCTTGTAGTGTTCTCCTTCGTTATTTTAAGTACACCTATTTTCATTTCTAAAAGAAATCCATTCTTTTATCCATATCCAAGCCCCAAATTTGGTAAAGTTGGTTTCGGCCAGTTCGGATTGATACAAAGGAAAGGGCTGTGGTGTAATTCCTGGTTCCTCGCAGATAGGAAGACGCCCTGTGTGTTGAGTGTTTTGAATGTCCATGGCTCTTCTCATCCCAGATGGCGTAGCTTAGCTCTCCGAGGTCTCTTCTGATAAGAGGTATCTGTTCTTGATTTTTGGTTTTACTGGCACTCCGATATTATTGTTAAATGATTTGTATGATGTTTTAAAGATGTTTTTACTGTTTTAATTGTATTTTCATGATGTATATATTGCAAGTCCAAACCACCCGGAGGGCTGAAGCAACTTTTAGCATTAAAGGAAAAGGTGCCCAGGATTTTCCCACTTAACACACACATTGTTATTGGCATGTCTGGAAATGTGTAAATTTCTCCTGCGTGTTGTGGATATGTCCCAAAAGCTAAAATAACGTAGAACATTTCTGTTATTTTCCCAGACACATCTAGCGAAGGGGGTTTGTGCTCAACGGAACGGAGCCCTTTGTGATTTTCTATAGTCCTGTTGATGTTGCCTACCCTGAAGAAGCATCGCATGCTTCTTCTATACCAGGCACGGGCAAACTTGGCCCATGCCTGGTGTTAGGAATTGTGAGAGTTGAAATCCAAAACAATCTGACAGAAAACTGGGAGTTGTAGTTTGGTATGGTACCAGGGCTGTAGCCAGGATTTTGGTTTTTCTTGGGGGGGGGGGGGTTGAGTTTGATTTGGGCGGAGGCTGAGTCTGAGTGAGGGAAAATCTGCCCTAGCAAACCTTTTGTATTGTCATCCCAATACCCCCATGCATATGGGATATACTAAGCATGGTGATCAGATCATGATATGAGTACACATAACAGTTTAAATAATGTACCAGTAAGGCCTTCTCGTGGACCACCCTGAGACATGCCAGTATGGTACTGGCTCTCTTTGGCAGGGAAAGCTAAGGACCTTGTAAAACTACAACAAAACAAAACGCGGGAAAGAGACCTATTTTTTTCTTCCTCCCTTTGCCACTATGTAAGGCATTTAAAGCTTAAGGGCTACTGAAAGAAAGAAAGAAAGAAAGAAAGAAAGAAAGAAAGAAAGGGGGGAGCGGAGCAGAGAGAAGACAATGCCCCGCAGCAGCTTATAGCTTGACTCGAATATAAGCCGGGGGTGTGTGTGTGGTTTTTTCAGCCTTAGAAAAGGGCTGGAGAACTCGGCCTATCTTCGCGTCTATCCAGGACTTCTCCCTTTCCAAGGCCGGCTTGAAGAGTCTGGAGCCACCAGAGAGGCTGCCGGCCTGGTCTCACCCGGGGAAGGCCTTCCGGGCCCAGGGGCCTCTCCTGAGAAGGAAGGAAGGAAGGAAGGAAGGAAGGAAGGAAGGAAGGAAGGAAGGAAGGAAGGAAGGAAGGAAGGAAGGCCCTCTCCACCCCTCGTTCCCGCCAGCCACGCTTGCGATGGAGGCCGGGCAGATCTTGGAGCCCAAACACAACTTACCCAGGAAGGGGAGGCTGGAAATGGGCCGCTAACTGCCAAGGATCCCTGCGCCCAGGGAGGCTTCCTTGGCATTGGCCTGACAACCGCCTCTTCCAAGGACTGAGGAAGGTGCTAGAACTTTCTGTGGGCACCCACTGAGCACGCTCAGTCCTGGCAGAACTGGACACAAAATGGCAGGCGGGACACAAAATGGCGCCCTCCCTCCCTCCCTCAGGAGCCTGAGGCCCTCTTTCTTTACAACTCTACAAAGGGATACCAAGGAAGGGGGCAATGCTTTCTCTGCCAAAGATCCCAAAACTACAATTTCCAGAAAACCACAGCATTAGAATCCTAGAGTTGGAAGAGACCTCGCGGGCCACCCAGTCCAACCCCATTCTGCCAAGATGCAGGAAAATCGCCTTCAAAGCACCCCCGACAGATGGCCATCCAGCTTCTGCTTCAAAGCCTCCAAAGAAGGAGCCTCCTTCCACCACACTCTGGGGCAGAGAGTTCCACTGCTAAACGGCTCTTACAGTCACAAAGTTCTTCCTAATGTTCAGATTTATTTATTTAATACGTTTGTACCCCGACCTTCTCACCGCCATAGAGGGACTCAGACCGGCTTACAGCAAGATTCAATGCTATACCATTTAAAACCAAGTACAACAACAGATTAAAATACAAAAAAAGCCCAAGCATAAAACCACATCGCCACTAAAAACAATTCCACTCGATCTGTAAACGTGGTCGTTCATTCAGACTATAGCCAATCTCAGCCCATTCTGGGAAGGCTTCGTTCCACATCCAAGTCTTCACCAGCCTCCTAAAGGACAACAGAGAGGGGGCAGATCTAGCATCACTTGGGAGAGAGTTCCACAACCGAGGGGCCACCAAAGAGAAGGCCCTGTCTCTCGTCCCCACCAGTCGCGCTTGCAAAGATGGTGGGACCGAGAGCATGGCCTCTCTGGAGGATCTTAATGTCCTTGATGGTTCGTAGGGGAGAATCCGTTCGGACAGGTGAACTGGGCCGGAACCGTATAGGGTTTTGTAGGTTAAAACATGGAATCTCCTTTCCTGTAGTTTGAAGCCATTGCTCCATTGCGTCCTAGTCTCCAGGGCAGCAGAAAGGAAGCTTGCTCCCTCCTCCCTATGGCTTCCCCACATGTATTTATACATGGCTATCATGTCTCCTCTCTGGCTTCTCTTCTTCAGGCTAAACATGCCCAACTCTTTAAGCCGCTCCTCATAGGGCTTGTTCTCCAGGCCCTTGATCATTTTAGTTGCCCTCCTGTGAGCACATTCCAGCTTCTCAATATCTCCCTTCAAATATAGTAATATATAAAACGAATATTGTGCTATGGTAATAATATAATATATTGTATTTACATATTACATGTAAGCCACTCTGAGTCCCCTTCGAGGTGAGAAGGGCGCCATATAAATGTCGTAAATATATAAATAAATTACATAGAATTACACTGTGGCAGTGACAGCGGAGTCAATCCAGCCTCTGTATAAAAGCCTCCAAAGGAGCCTCCACCACACTCCGGGGCAGAGAGTTCCACTGCTGAACAGCTCTCACAGTCATGTTCAGGTGGAATCTCCTTTCCTGTAGTTTGAAGCCATCGCTCCATTGCGTCCTAGTCTCCAGGGCAGCAGAAAGGAAGCTTGCTCCTTCCTCCCTATGACCTCCCCTCACATATTTATACATGGATAACATGTCTCCTCTCAGCCTTCTCTTCTTCAGGCTAAACATTCCCAACTCTTTAAGCCGCTCCTCATAGACCCTTGATCATTGTTCTCCAGACCCTTGATCATTTTAGTTGCCCTCCCCTGGACACAGTCCAGCTTAGAGTCAACATCTCCCTTCAATTGTGGGAAATTAACGGTGCTCGATGTAGTGATGCTGGCCACATGACCTTGGAGGAGTCTAAGGACAATGCCGGGCTCTTCGGCTTCGAAATGGAGATGAGCACCAACCCCCAGAGTCAGACACGACTGGACGTAATGTCAGGGGAACACCTTTACCTACGCAGCAGTGAAGGCAGCCAAGAAAGCCCACTCGGCTGCCTCCATTGTGTCTACAAAAGGCGGTTGGAAGACCAATTTTAAAGAAAGCTTCCCTGGACCTGCGATCCTTAACAACTATTGACCCATTTCAAATCTCCCCTTCCTGGGCAAGGGCCTGGAGCGGATGGTGGCCACCCAGCTCCAGGGATTCATAGATGAAACTGATTATCTTGACCCATCACAGTCTGGTTTTAGTCCTGGTCATGAAACGGAGGCGGCTTTGGTCGCCTTGGTGGACGACTTCCGTAGAGAGTGTATCCCTCTTGGTTCTCTTGGACCTCTCAGCGGCTTTTGATACCATCAACCATGGTATCCTTCTGGGCTGGCTCTCAGGGGTGGGACTTGGGGGCATTGTGCTGCAGAAGCTCTGCTCATTCACGGAGGAGGGGACCCAGATGGTGGTGCTGGGGGAGGCCTGCTCGGACCCCTGGCCATTGGTTTGTGGGGTCCCGCAAGGCTCCATCTTATCCCCCATGCTTTTCAATATCTACATGAAACTGCTGGGTGAGGTCATCCGGAGTTTTGGAGTTGGGTGTCATCTGTATGCAAATGACACAAGCCTATTACTGGTTTCCACCCCCAATCGTGTCGTCGAGCAACGGGGCAAATCGGTGAAGTTTTCAAAGTGTGGATACTGAATACATTGAAGTGAATGGGGTTCTTGTAACCGCAGTCCGCTCCTGGCCCCCCCCTCCCTTGGGGCGCTCTTCCCCCCCTCCCTCAGGAAACAAGATGGCGATGGGGCGGGCAGACCTGCGATGTGCAGCCCGCCCGCTGGGCCCCCGTTAAGCAGCCTGGAGCAGTTCGGACGACCGGTGAGTGGGACAGAAGACAAGGTAAGAGGGTGTGGGTGTTCCTTTGAATGTTTGTTTATTGGTTTGTATGGTGTTTTGTTTGATTTGGGAAAGTTTCTTAGCGGTTGGGGAGAGAAAGGCATTCCTAGTGGTGGTTTGTGGTACTGCAGTGAGGCCTATTATGGGTCTGTGTGGAGTCGCCTGGCGGTTGTGGCTTGGAGGATGGGGGAATGTACATGTTTCTGCCTTGGTGTGGTCTGCCCTGTGTGGGGCAGGGTAGATGTTGGGGCCTGATCCATTGTTCTGTGATGTTCAATGTTTATTCCTTTGTTCTTATTGTTGGTGCAAAGTGCTGCAATGATGCAGATGTGGCTGGGTTTGTACAATGGGGCAAAGTTAATGTTGTGGTGTGGGTGTGTAGCGAAATGGGGCGAGAAAGAACTCATTATGGTGCAGGTGTTGTGACTTGGCCCAATGGAAGAAATAAAAACTGGGGAACTCACTGCTGCGGGGTTTCCGAGGTCCGAATCTCTGGATTCGACCTCATGGGGGTCCTCCTGGATTCGGCACTGATGCATGATGCTCAGGTGTCAACGGTAACTGGGAGGGCCTTGGAGCTGTGAGGGGGTTGGCCAATTGGATCTCTAACATTGTCAATGCTGGAGGCCCCGCTGGCACAGTGGGTTAAACCTTTGTGCTAGAAAAACAACGAGCAGGCTAATGGTATACCAAACACAAACACAGGTGAAAAAGCACAAACAATGTAAATACCAGGCTGAAGTAGAATATATTCTATCAATGGAAAGTAGTGATAAACCACATACATACGTTCAATAATCGATGTCATGAATCAAACTGGGATCAGTCCAAAGAGTCATGAAGATAATCCAATATAAGGGGACTGGTTAAATCAAAATAGTCCAATGACCCAGTATAGATCCAGAAGGGTCCACAGTAGGATGCACGTCTGTGTGCTACAGTCCTGGTTACAGAGAAGTACTCAAATATGTCATGAAAGCATCCATAATATCTATAAAACAGATGAACATATGGAAAATCCAATTCAAAAGACACCAAAATTAGCCTTTTTGAGAGTTATATAAGAGTTATACATACCATCCGAAGTAAGTGATCCAAACACAACCCCGCTCATAATAGAGTAGGATGACCCAAAAGTAAGTACTAGGAGGTTAGATGTTCTTTATAAAAGCATTGAGTTAATGCTGATTGGGTCATTGAGGCCACATGGCCACTCAGTCTTTAGGAGAATTATCCATTTATTTTCAAGCCTAATGAATTGAGCAGTCAGCCCTTCATATCCATAGATTTCGAATTTGTGGCTTGTTGCCCCCCCCCACAGCCTTGATTTTCTTGATTTGTAGAAAATGGGACTTGAATATAATCTGGAAGTTGGGATTGTGTGGGTGTCCTGGATCCAAACTTCAGTGGTCACTTGGTAGTTGTGTTGTGAGGATTCTGGCAAAAACCAATAAATGGCATGCTCAGAAAAAGTTCCTCTTCTAGTGATAGGAGTATTAGTAGACCACAAGATGAACATGAGTCAACAGTGTGATGTGGCAGCTAAAAAAGCCAATGCGATTCTGGGCTTCTCAACAGTGGCCCCGTCTGTGGAATTCCTTCCCCAAAGACATCGGATTGACCACCTCCCTCCTGTCCTTTAGAAGGAAACTCAAGACTTGGCTGTGGGACCTTGCGTTTGACCATTGAATAGCGGCTTGTATGAAGAACACATAAGCAATTTCGAAGTAACAATGAATTGACCCAGGTGGGCTACAAGTATATGTATTATGTGTTATTGGGCTTGGCCTCAAGTAAGCCGCCCCAAGTCCCCTTGGGGAGATGGTGGCGGGGTATAAATGAAGTTAATAATAATAATAATATGAAATAAATAAATATTATTATATATTATGATGTATTCATAGAATCATGGAGTTGGAAGAGACCTCATGAGCCATCCAGTCCAAACCCCTGCCAAGAAGCAGGAAAATCGCATTCAAGGCACCCCCAACAGATGGCCATCCAGCCTGTTTAAAAGACTCCAAAGAAGGAACCTCCATTACACCCCAGGGCAGAGTTCCACTGCTAAACAGCTCTCACAGGAAGTTCTTCCTAGTGTTCAGATAGAATCTCCTTTCTTGTATTATCAGTATTATAATTAGTATATATTACAATATTATTACTACTGGCATATGTTATTATATTGTATTATTATTATATTACATTACAATATTATTAATATATTATATTACAATATTATTATTACCGGCATATATTATTATATTATATTATTACTGGTATTATTGCAGTACATTACAATATTATTAATATATTATTTTACAATATTATTATTACCGGCATATATTATTATATTATATTATTACTGGTATTATTGCATTACATTACAATATTATTAATATATTATATTACAATATTATTATTACCGGCATATATTATTATATTGTATTATTAGTAATATTATTGTATTACATTAAAATATTAATATACTAGCTGTACCCGGCACGCGTTGCTGTGCCCTATTTTGGAGATGCGAGGAAGTCTGAGTATGTAAGGGTTGGAGTTGTTGTTAGTTATGGTGTTGTTGGGGTCATGGCTGTGTTGTTGTGGGTTGTTTTGGTGGGTGGGATGTTGGAGTCTTGTGGAGTTGTTGTTGTGTGGTGTTGCTGGCGTTCTGCATAGCTTGTGGATATGCAATGTTTTTTGTCTTTCCGTCTGCTGTGTTGATGTAGAGGTTGATGCGTGTGTGGGTGGGATACTTTGGAAGTGAGTGGAGGTACTTGAAATCCCATTATCCATGATGTGTCCTCCTCTAATCTGCAGTCGGATGGAGTGTGGGTCATGGGGGGCATTGTTTGCCAAGTTTGGTCTTTATCGGTCTTGGTTCTGGGACACAGTGGTCTGTGGGGAATGATGGGTTTTGAAGTACAAATCCCATTATCCATGGAGGTACTTCAAGTCCCATAATCCATGGTCCGCCCGCCTCCAAACTGTTGTAGAATGTAGCGTGGGTCATAGGTGCTCTGTGTGGCAAGGTAGGTTACTGTAAATTCAGGCCATACACAATGTCCCATGAGCTGAGGCCTAGTCAGGAACAGCAAGTTAATGAAGCCTTACTGTCAATTCAATGGCCATACACAATGTCCAATTCAGAGCGTAAACAGCATTCCATTAAGTGAGGCCTAGTCGGGAGAATTAAGTTAATGAAGCCTGACTGTCAATTTTGGGCGTGGTCTGTGATTTGTAGGGGTGTAAACTTTCTGTGGGAAGTGAATTGGGTGTTTGTGTTTGTGCCTCAGCCCTTTGCCTTATCCTTCTCTGACAGTTTATTATGGGTCGGAATGTTCATGTTGGCTGGCCAGTACAGGAGTTATGCAAATCCGCCCTTATTGGCAGCCAATCATGTTGTCAGAATGTAGAGGCTGGGAGAGTCGTTGGCAGCCCCGGAGGATGCTGGGAAATGTAGTTTTTTAACTCGTTGTTTTGGGGGCCTTTTAGGTTTTGGGGGGAACGTTTCTTTGCTACAAACCTACCTTGTCTGAGGCCTATTTCTGTTGGCAAGTTTGGTGTTTCTGCGTTGTAAGGTTTCTCTGTTTGGGACGGTCGTTCCATGACGACTCTTCCTTTATATATATAGATTATATTACAATATTATTTTCCCCGGCATATATTATTGTATTGTATTATTATTATTGTATTACATCACAATATTATTAATATTATATGAATATATACAATATATTATAGTATTAGCATCATAACTAAACAGTTTGCACATTTCATAAAGTGAATGAATGAAGCAAACAAACTCAAGCTGCGATTGGACAGAAGGGCCAATCAAAGAGCGCACACGGTTGGGGCGTGGCCTTCGGGGCGAACCAGTAGGGGGAGGAGAGTGACGTAGTTTGAAAAAGGGAGGGGGAGAAGGAGTAAAGCGCTGAGGAGAGGACTTGTCTCATAAGAGTGTGAAAGCGACGGCTTGTGGGCGGGACAACGCGCGCGCCTGGGCCACGATTGGCCCATCGAGGAAGCGGGCTCCCATTTTTGCCTGCCGTGGATTGGTCCTTTCGGAAAGGGCGGGGCTCGGCAGAAGTGACAGTTGGGCGCGCGCCCAGGAGAAGGGAGGAGCCTGGCTCTTGGCATGGCGGTGGTTGGCTGAGCGCGGAGGGAGTGGGCGGGGCCTGGCGGGGGTCGCGAGCCGGGGGAGCTGCTTCCAGTCAGGGCGAAAGCGGCGCGGGCGAGATGAATGAGGCGGAAGGCTTGCGGCAGAGGCGCCCTGCCCGCCCGGCGGTGGTCACCGAGGACAGCACGGCCCAGGAGGCCAAGAGCGGCAGGTGACCCGGATGCTGTGGGAATGAGCTCCCGCCTTGTTTACCTTCCTTTCCCACCGTTATCGTTACTGAGGGGAGGGAATGCACCTGACTCTCATGGCGACCCCAGGGATTCCTGAGGCGAGGAAGGATCAGGGCCAGATTTTGTATGGCTCCCAGTAACTGATACTGCAAGCTGGGCCCTCCAGGGGTTTTGGACTTCAACTCCCAGCATTCCCAGCAGCCTCAGGCCCCTTCCTGAAGGGGCCTGAGGCTGCTAGGAATGCTGGGAGTTGGAGTCCAAAACCCCTGGAGGGCTCAACTTGGCCCAATGCATGAGCTATCTCAACCTACTAATTTGCATATGGTTTTCTGATTGGCCAAGCTCAACATTCTAACACCCTTAAGCGGCTGAGGGGGGGAAAGGAAGGGGCCCGAGGCTGCTAGGAATGCTGGGAGTTGGAGTCCAAAACACCTGAAGAGAAGGCCCAAGTTGGCCCAATGCATGAGCTATCTCAGCCTACTAATTTGCATATGGTTCTGATTGGCCAGCCTCAACGTTCTAACAGCCTTAAGCGGCTGAGGGGGGAAAGGAAGGGGCCCGAGGCTGCTAGGAATGCTGGGAGTTGGAGTCAAAACACCTGAAGAGAAGGCCCAAGTTGGCCAAATGCATGAGCTATCTCAGCCTACTAATTTGCATATGGTTCTGATTGGCCAGCCTCAACGTTCTAACACCCTTAAGCGGCTGAGGGGGGAAAGGAAGGGGCCTGAGGCTGCTAGGAATGCTGGGAGTTGAAGTCCAAAACACCTGAAGAGAAAGCCCAAGTTGGCCCAATGCATGAGCTATCTCAGCCTACTAATTTGCATATGGTTCTGATTGGCCAGCCTCAACGTTCTAACATCCTTAAGCGGCTGAGGGGGGAAAGGAAGGGGCCCGAGGCTGCTAGGAATGCTGGGAGTTGGAGTCCAAAACCCCTGGAGGGCTCAACTTGGCCCAATGGATGAGCTATCTCAACCTACTAATTTGCATATGGTTCTGATTGGCTAGCCTCAACATTCTAACATCCTTAAGTGGCTGAGGGGGAAAAGGAGGGGACTTGAGGCTGCTAGGAATGCTGGGAGTTGAAGTCCAAAACACCTGGAGGGCCCAAGTTGGCCCCAGGCCTGCTCTAACAGCAATACATGACACAATACAATTAGAGCAGAGCACAAATCTGAAAACAGAAGGGAATATGCCCATGCTCCTTTCAAACATAACCTCCCACACCTGGTATTTCTTTGGGGGTTTCCCACCCAAGCCATAACCAGGGCTGACCCTGCTTGGCTTTTATTATTTTTTATCCCTGATGTAGGGGCGCAAGGCTGCTAGCAGCAAACATGGCATGATACGATTAATAATACAGCAAGCACTTTATTATGATGACGTTTATTTACACCCCGCTTTATCTCCCGCAACTGGTGGTGCAGCGAGTTAAACCGCTGAGCTGCTGAACTTGCTGAAAGAAATGTGAAATCTGTTTAGTTATGATGCTAATAATATAATCTTTTGCATATGCATACAATACTAATAATAATGCAATTTTTTTTCTCGTGTCAGAGGTGGTATTGTGCATTCTGTCATCTTAGAGAGACTTTTCCTTAGCTCATTCAACTGGATGCATTGATCTAGCCTCAGATCTATTTCATTCAGATTTTGATTTTTCTTTTCGTATCAGGAGCGACTTGGGAAACTGCAAATCGCTTCTGGTGTGAGAGAATTGGCCGTCTGCAAGGATGCTGCCCAGGGGATGCCCGGATGTTTTGATGTTTTACCATCCTTGTGGGAGGCTTCTTTCATATCCCCACATGGAGAGCTGGAGCTGACAGAGGGAGCTCATCTGTGCTCTCGGATTCGAACCTGTGACCTGTCATTCTTCAGTCCTGCCGGTGCAAGGGTTTAATCCACTGCGCCACAGGGAGCTCCATAAAACAATATATAAAATATATACTGTAAATTTAAAATATATTTATGATTATTTATACTCCACTTTATTTCTCTAAAAGGAACTTTTTCCGTCTTCCCAGGGTTAAAAGGGAAAGCACAAATCTGGGAAAATGGGATGGCTAGGCTTTCCACCTACAAGCCACAGTGGACCTCAACAAAAAGGATGGTTGACGCAAACTGAGGGCCAAAAGGAAATTTATTGGAACAATCAGCATAAAACTGATGGCTTAAGCTTGGTTAGTCGCAATGTCCAAAAAGGGATTTCAGCCCCGATGCGTCAAGTAACATCAAAGGCGGTACCTCTCGTCAAAGTCCAAAGGTGTCCTGTTGTCTCCTGGAGTGCAGGCAAACTGGGTCCTTTAGCACTCCCCAGAATCTCAGTCCTTGTTGAAGACGGGTCTTCCTGTTACTGGGAATCCTGGTTGGAAACGTAGATTAACCTAGCAGTAAAACGGTTCCCTTTGGAGCCGTCTGCTCTAAGACTTGCTCTGTGTCCTGATGGTGCTGGAAGAGAGCGAGGCAAGCCGAGGGCCCCTTTATATAACCTCTCCAAAGGGGCGGACCCGAGGGTGGATCACCCAGAGACCCTGGGGCCACATGACAAGCCTAAAGGTCACATGACTTAAAACAACATGGCGAAGGGGGGAAACTAACATCAAAAAAAAAACAGCCACATGGAAAGTACCCACAAACAAATATTCAAGCCCCCTTGGGGCGGCACTTCCCGTTCCCGAACGGGAATAACAAATGAACTGTTTATGGCTGGCCGACATAGCATATTTAAACATTCTCACTAAAACTATGACCTCCGCACAGGTCTTTCTAATAAGGTAACTTTGCCATGGCTCGTGGTCCTAATTTGCACTTTTCTGACCTTCCCCGTCTGGGCAAGGGTAGATTGCCTCAATGAGACCCATGGGCCACTGTGACCTGGGTGCGGCCTTATCTTTCAGTAGGACTACATCTCCTGTGCGTAGGTTAGGCTGGGAGTTCTGCCAGATCTTGCGTTGTTGTAGCTGACTCAAGTAGAGCGATTTCCACTTTTTCCAAAAGGCGTTGGCAAGCACTTGCACCTGCTTCCATTGTTGCTTGTGCGCTCCATCTGGAACGGGTAAGGAGACATCTTTCCATCCTGGAGTCTTCTGTGTTAGAATTGAAGCTGGCGTCAACACTTGGAGATCCTCAGGATCGGAGCTGAGAGGAGTTAAAGGCCTGTTGTTGATTATGGCCGTTACCTCACCATATCAATCAATAACAAATAACAATGTGCATAACCAACAAACGTTGCAGAAATGCAAACACTTTAAACTATCTCTAAACTATATTTATGGGAAGGATCTGTCCACCAGGTGGCCTCTTCCCTGGCTGGAAGCTCTAGCCTCCACCTTGCAGCGAAGCCACGGCGTCAGACAAATCTGACTCCTGTCTTTTTGGAATGTCAGGCTCCGTGGTCCACATGCTGGACGTTGGGACGCTAGCTGAGGCAGATATCGTCGTCCCTTCCTCTTGGGGAAACCATACATCATGGTTGGATGTTGGCAAGATCTTTGGCCTTCGCGAGGGCGCCACCTCCTTCGCACTCTCTGTGAGTTGCGGATGGTCAACTCTGGCTTGATCATCCGATGCGTGATCCTTGCCTTGCGAAGACGAAACTTCCCTTGGCCGGCTAGCTGACACCTTCTCTGAATGGAGCAAGCTGGTGGACTCAGCGTGGTCGATCGCGGAGGCTGGTGTCAGCCGCAGGAGATAAAGGCTTCCCTTTTACTCTGGCTCCAGGATCTGTCCTTGGTGACTCTGTGAACTCGCACACCCCTGAGGCTGTCTCACGCAGCTGGGTGGTGTTGGACATCGGATTGCAGTCAAAGCTTGAACTTTGGCAGAGCTCTGAAACACGGTCCAGGCAACTCTCCACTTGACTTGGTCGGTCGCTGGGACGGCTGTCTTTGTCAACTGAACCGGAAGAAGAGGGGAAAGGCTGCATTCTGTCGATGTACGCAGGCCCTACCACCGTCCAACCAAGAGGCGTCTTCTGAGCCAACGGAGCCCTTGGCGGTCCTATAACTTGTTCCTCTATGATGAAGAGGCTTGGGCAATTAGCCCCTATGAGGAGATGGATCCCCACATCCTTTTCAATATTCGGGACGCTCTGCTTCAAGTGTTTGAGGTGAGGATGTGCCTTGACTATTGCTTTGGTAGCAATTTGCCCCTTATCTCGAGGGATGGATGTGCATTCCACGAGGTCAGGCAGCTCAAAACACCTCTGCTGGCCGCACGGAGATACAACAAAGTCTGTAGCCACTCTGCCCTTCCTGCGCTTACTTTCAAAGCAAGTGGACGCCTCGTAGTCCACAGTTCGGACTTCGGTGTCAAACATGCTGAAGAACTCTGGAGTGGCCAAAGATGAGTCACTTTGGGCGTCGAGGGCCACGAAACTCTCCTCTTCAACTCTGATCTGCCTTGAGGGTAGACCTCCGAGGCAGATGGGGGGTGACAGACACGGGGTCTGGTGCTTCCTTGATTCAGTTTGGTGCAGGCCACACTGGCTGACTGTGAATCCATGTGAGGCGTTTCGCCTCCCTCTGAGTCTCTCTTGGGTGACTGGCTCTTTACGCTGGAGCTTGCAGAAGAGCCCTCTGGGTTATGCATGGCCGTGCAGTGCTTCAGGCTGTTGCATTGCCGACACTTTGACCTCAGCTTGACAGTCCCTGGAGAGGTGAGGCTCACGGCTGCAGCACTTGAAGCACACTCTGGCCTTTTTACGATGTCTGTCGTTCTTTGTATGGTTTGTTCGTGAACTCCCTACACTCTGCCAGGCTGTGTGGCTTTAGATGGATAGGGCAAGGTATGCTCCTGGCACTTGATGTTAGGTTAGGAGAACGTTGTTCTGTTTCGTAGCCTTAACGGTGGCTGAGCGTTTTATCTCCCTAGGACGCTCTTTAAAGTCCTTGGGAAGTACATCTGAGGAGTTCCTTGGTACAGAGCTCGAGTTTCTGGGTCGTTCCTAGACTTGGCCAGCTCCTTTACAAATTCCGCTAGTTGGGAGAAGGGGGGGTAGGCTTGTTGATGTGTCCTCTTGTACTTCGCGACAATATCAGCCCAAGTTTCCCGCACCCTCCCGGGGAGTTTGTCGAGACATTTTGGAAGGAACTTTGGTCCAGTGCGACAAGTCCAGGTATTTCGGGATGCTCTTTGGCTGCAAGCATTTGCTCCAGCAGGTCACTTAAGTCCCAAAAAGAGCTTGCTATCTTTGGCTTTAAGGACGGGAACTTCTTCAGCCTGTCTTTCAGAGAGGCTTCCACCATGCAAATCGGCCCGTATCTGTAATAAAGTCATTCCCCCAAGCTGTGTCGAGGGCTTTCGCTGGATTCCTGACATTGGCCGCAAAGATCCCTTTGACTTGTTGAGAGGACTCCGGGCCAAGCCACTCAATGAGCAAGTTTATCTCCTCGCGAGGGTCAAACGAAGGTCATCAGCGGCCATTTGGAAGGAGGTTGACCACCACGAGTAATCTTCTACGCGGTCCGAAAACCTTTGCACACCCTGATCTTTTAGACTTCTCCTGGGATGCCGTGGTGCCGGGATCTGTTGGGGACTGGACAGCCGGGCGGACCTGTGCGGCACTGTGTTGAGAAGGGATTGAAGGGCCTGAATTGCCGCTGGTTCGTTGAGCTGATCGTCTGGGAGTTCTTGCAGGGTAGGTCTAGGTGGGACATTTGTCCCGATGGCAGACATCTTGCGGTGCGGCAAGACGGCCATCCACCCTGGTCATGTCTTGGCGGGCCGGGAACACGGGTTTGGATTTGCAGGCAGCTGGTCGGTCTCCATCATCCCTTGCTTGTGTGACGCCTTCGAGCCAGGAGAACACAACGCTGGGCGGTTTTGGAAAACCTTCAGTGTCGTTTTCTCGATCCAGTGCCTCCAGCACGTCCCTCCGAAAGGCCCTGATTTGCTGCTTCCGACCAGAATTTAGCTTCTGCCGCCCGTTTAGACGCCTCCCCCTTCGACCTTTAATGCATCAAGCTGAAGCTGGAGTTCCAGCGTTTGTTGTTTGATGCGCAGCTGCTCTTTCGATTATGGCCTCTTCAGCTGCGACCACAGCTGCAGCCTGAGTCTGAAGTGCGATTTCCCTTACTTTAGCCCTTTCCGTTCAGGATGACCCTGAACTGAGCTTGCCTGGCTCCGGGCTGAACGGGCGGCTTGAACTATGCAGCGACGGGACTTTGTGCGACGATTTGAGGCTGGAGGCACGAGTCATGTTTTGGCTCAAACTCCGCCTGGTGAGAGCAGCAGGTGCGTCTGAACGTTCGGGAATGAGGTCGGGTGGCAGAAAGCAAGGAGTCAAATTTCCACCGCACCACTCATTCTTCCTGGCCATGTCTGGCGAGTGCATCGGCCTTCAGCTGCTTCTGAGAGTTGTTCAGCTCCTGAGCACCCGATGCAAACCCCTCGTTGGCAATTAGCCAATCGTTGATTGCTCCCTTGAACTGTTCTTTAGTGGGCTCGTTGTAATTGCCACGTCTGGCGGCCAACTCGTCCGATACGCTGCCAGCACTTTCCCACCACACGAGAGAAATCTGCTTCCTTTTGTGTGAGTTGCTCAGCGAACCTCTCCGTAGGATGTCTGTCTCGGCTCGAACATGACTTAAAACAACATGGCGAAGGGGGGAAACTAACATCAAAAAACAGCCACATGGAAAGTACCCACAAAACAAATATTCAAGCCCCCTTGGGGCGGCACAGAACTCAAGGCATTGCTATCCAATTTAAAATATACAAATATATACAAACATTAAAACAGAAGTAAACACAAAGTTTTTTTAAAAATTCATTTAAAAACCATCAAACATATTCAAAGTTAAAAACCTCCAACAGCAGCAGCACCATCTCAAAACACCTTAATCTGTAAAAGCCTACCTAATAGAAGTTTTAGCCTGCTGCGGAAGGGCAGCAAGGTGGAGGCCATTCCGACTTCTGGGAAGAAAGGGAGTCTCAGAGTTGAGGATTTGCCACCGAGAAGTAAGGCCCTCTCATGTTTCCCACCAACTTTAAAATGTGGCTATGAATATTAAATCTTAACCAGGGCTAACCCTGCTTAGCTTTCAAGACCAAGCTGGATCTGGCAACTTTAGGATATATATGCCCCGAAGAGAGGCTATTGCCTGAGGGAGGGAAACCTTTCAGCTCACCAAGGGACTAGTTTAGATGGGTGGCTTGTTTTTCTGTCTTTCTCAAACCAATCCCTCTGGGACATCACTACCTTAACATACCTACATTTTATTTTATTTATTTATTTATTTAGATTTGTTAGTCGCCTTCTCCCGCAGGCTCACCACTCACACATATCAAAAACACCATAAAACACAGCTAAAACATCGAAATAACACTAATTATTAAAACTATAAAAGTACGCAACGCAAGATGCAGGAATACTCCCATAGCCGGCGGCTAGAGGTAGACGACCTGGAGTTATTTACATGGGAGTCATCTGGGTTGAGCTGGCTACAGAACCTATGAATGTTTAAGAAATTGAGCCCATCTTGAGGGCCTCCTTTGTTCTCTTATTTATTTGAATGATTTCTTTAAAACTCTAATTGAAAATGTAAAATAAGCACAGGGTAATGCCTGACCGTTCATTATAAAATGCATACTTTTCTCCCTGGGGCCCCATTTAAATATGTGTGTGCGGATATCTAATCTGTACATGCATAGCCACATCTGTATTTGCACATGCACAAGCCAAGCAAAGATAAGATTATATTCATCTGGATGAAATACGCCCTAGTTGATGTGTTCCCTGAAGCTATTTCTGACTTACTGGGAGTATAAAGCAATATCTATTCAGTCATGCTGACCACATGACCTTGGAGGTGCTCTGGGGACAACG
>JARBWK010001742.1:0-17555 GCA_030556195.1 Anolis apletophallus | reverse complement strand
GTGGCTTAAAGAGCTGGGCATGTTTAGCCTGCAAAAGAGAAGACTGAGAGGAGACATGATAGCCATGTATTTATGTGAGGGAAGTCATAGGGAGGAGGGAGCAAACTTGTTTTCTGTTGCCATGGAGACTAGGACACGGAGCAATGGCTTAAAACTACAGGAAAGGAGATTCCACCTGAACATTAGGAAGAACTTTCTAACTGTGAGAGCTGTTCAGCAGTGGAACTCTCTACCCCGAAGTGTGGTGGAGGCTTCTAGTATGGAGGCTTTTAAAGAGAGGCTGGATTGCCATCTGTTTGGGATGCTTTGAGCGTGATTCTCCTGCTTCTTGGCAGAATGGGGTTGGACTGAATGGTAGGCATGGGTAGGTTCAGGCAGAATCTTCGTAATTTGGAATAAATTCGGATCAAATTCCTTTTGGAAGCGATATCGAAGTGATTTGGGAACTCGGAAGTATCCTTGCCATTTCGAAGCATTTTACGCCGTTTTTCTTACAAATAATAATAATAATAATAATAACTTTATTTCTTGTGAGTCGCCCTCCACCGTTGGTGCTCCGGGCGACTTACATCATTTAAAAAAGAACAAAACACAAGTCCTTCTATTAAAAACACAGGTACAGAAAAACCGCCACAGGCCCCCGCCTCCAGATGAGCTTGTCAGTCCCCAAACGCCTGGCAGAAGAGCCAAGTTTTCAGGTCAGACAGGAATCTGGCTGGGGCCGATATGGCCCTGAGAGCAGGCGGAAGTGTATTCCAGATCACCGGGGCCACCACAGAGAAGGCTCTCCGTCGGGTCTTTATCTGCCGGGCCTCTCACCCCTGGGATAACTATACAATTGCCATTTATTGCACGCGCTGGTCTTTCACTGCGTTGGTCTGTCAGCCGATCGCCCAGATAGGCTGGTCCGATTCTTTGCCGTGCTTTGAAGGTTAGCGCCATGAGTTTGTAGATCACTCTGAACTCTGTAGGCAGCCAGTGAAGAACTTTCAGGATTGGCGTGATATGGTTCCTGGCCGATGCCCCGGAAATGAGTCTGGCCGCTGCATTCTGAACAAGTCTCAGCCTCCGAATCGTGGACAGCGGTAGACCCGCATACAGGGCATTGCAATAGTCGAGTCGAGAGACCACGGTGGCATGTATCACAGTCTTCAGTGCCTCTGATGGTAGGTAGGGGGCCAGCCGTCGGGCCCTGCGAAGATGAAAGAAGGCGCCCTTGGCTGCAGCCTGGATCTGGGCTTCCATCGTCAGTCTCTCGTCCAGAATCACTCCCAGGCTCTTCACCGTCGGAGCCGGGGACAGGGGCTCGCCTTCAAAGAATGGTAGTGGTGAGTGAGGTTCGGGTCGGCCAGGCCAGAGGATCTCCGTTTTTGCCGGATTGATTTTTAGCCTGTGTGCTCTGAGCCAGCTTGTCACCGCCCTCAGCCCCTGACTAAAGCTCTCCCGCACCGCCGACATCCCTGGGTCGAGCTTTAGCAGCAGCTGTGTGTCGTCGGCGTATTGGTAGCAGCTGAAACCATGGCTCCTAGCGATACTAGCCAGGGGCTGAACATAGATGTTAAAGAGGGTGGGGGACAGGATGGCACCCTGAGGGACCCGCACTCCAGCCCGCTTTTCCTGGAGACCTGGCCCTGCCACTTGACCCGCTGCGAGCGGCCCGCAGAGGAACGATCCTAGCCAAGTCAGAGCTTTATCTTGGATCCCGGAGGCAACCAGGCGGCGGAGTAATAGGTCATGGTCGACGTGATGTCGAAAGCCGCGGTTAGATCTAAAAGGACCAGGACTGCCGAGCCCCCTCCGTCCAGCTGGCGGCGGATGTCATCCGTAATCGCTACCAGGATGGATTCCACACCGTGGCCCGCGCGGAATCCCGACTGGGACGGGTCCAAGCCCCCGGATCGGTTTAAAAAATCACGCAGCTGGCTATCCACCGCCCGTTCCAGTAGCTTACCCAGGAAGGGCAGATTGGCAACAGGGCGGTAGCTCGCCGGTTCGTCGGGGTCGAGATTCGCCTTTTTCAGGAGAGGGCGGACTCTGGCCTCCTTCAGGGACTCTGGGAAAGTGCCTGTATCCAGGGAAAGGTTCACCAGGTCCCTCAGAGCATCCGATATGGTGTCAATGCAGGACTTGATTAAGTGCGATGGACAGGGGTCCATGGGGCAGGTCGTCGCCCTTGCCGCGGTCACCAGCCTTTTCACCTCTTCCGGCGTTAGGGGTCTGAATTCGGTGAGGCAGTGAGTCAGAAATTATTCAGCTTTTCAAACCAGTGTGGATGGATTTCCTTCGGTTACCTTTCTCTCCTGCATCAGTTTTGGGCGAGAGCCGCTGTTTAAACCAGTTTGGATGGCTTTCCTTCCGTTCCCTTTCTGTCCCGTGTCAGTCCTTGGCGAGAGCCGATGTTTAACCCAGTTTGGATGGCTTTCCTTCCGTTCCCTTTCTGTCCCGTGTCAGTCCTTGGCGAGAGCCGCTGTTTAACCCAGTTTGGATGGCTTTCCTTTGGTTCCCTTTTTCTCCTGCATCAGTCCTTGGCGAGAGCCGCTGTTTAACCCAGTTTGGATGGCTTTCCTTCAGTTTCCTTTCTCTCCTGCGTCAGTCCTTGGCGTGAGCCACTGTTTAACCCAGTTTAGATGGCTTTCCTTTGGTTCCCTTTCTCTCCCACACCAGTCCTGGGTGAGAGCCACTGTTTAACCCAGTTTGGATGGCTTTCCTTCCGTTCCCTTTCTTCTTCGGCGTCGAGTATTTATGCCACAGCGGAATAGGCAACAGACATATAGAAGGTTAATTCTCCATCGGCCCAAAAAACCTCCAGTCTCTATTCGTGTGAATAATGACACTCTCATTCAATTCACAAGGTAAAAATATAACTTTGTATTGAATTGAATTTAACAATAACAAGCTAAGCATGGAAAAACAACAGCAATTACAGCTACCTTCCTAAACATCCTTTCCTCACAAATATTTAATCCTAACTGTCCTCTTCAACGGACAATTCCCAACTGACAAATCTTAACTGACAAATCCCCAACATTCCATTCATCAGTCCCGAGACAGCGCCATCTGGTGTCAAACATATCACACTGCAGAAAATACATCTTGTGTTGACTCATGAATTGCCATTAAAAAATGCAATAATATGACACTCCTCCTTCATGAGCAACACAAGTACACACATTACTTATAATAACAATATCTTCTTACAAAATACATTTAATTTACAATTAGTCAATGATTTTGTAAACATATCAGCCATATTCTCATCTGACTGGACATACACAGGATTAATAAAACCATCCTGTACTAACTTTCTAACATTTTGGTACCTTACCCCAATATATTTTGTTCTCTGCTTTAATCCTTCAGCATTTGATATTGCTATACAAGATTGAGAATCAGTAAATAAAGATATCTTATCTTCAAAACTTTGGAACTCGTTTACTAGAGCCTTTATCCACTCTAGTTCTGTACAACAGTCAGACAAAGCAGAAAATTCGGCTTCTGCCGTGGATAAACAAACGTGTGACTGTTTACGAGATTTCCATGTCACTTGTATCCCATTAAAACTAATTAGATACCCGGAACATGACAAGTTTTGTTCGTTGTCACCAAAACTTGCGTCTGCAAAACCCTTCATACCGCTTTCTTTTGGACAAATTTTTAGCTTTTTGTCACATGTTCCTTTCAAATATCTTAACACTCGTTTTACAGCTTGCCAATCAGTCAACGTTGGTTCATTCACTCTCCTGCTTAGTACATTAGTGGCATAGGCGATGTCAGGCCTAGTCCAATTTGCCAAATACAAGAGGCTCCCAACCACTGATCTATACAATGTTTGATTGACAAACATTTCACCTCTATCAAGCTTTTAAAAATCTGGTACCATTGGAGTTGCTACTGTTTTACACAGAGTCAATCTTGTTCTCTCAAGTAACTCAAAAATTTTGTCTTTTTGATCTAGACAAATATCTTTTCAGTTCTAGTTACATTTACGCCTAAATATTTCCGACTTCTCAAGATCTTTTACAGTCATACTTGAGTTTAGTCCCTTAAAAACTTGTTCCACATCCCTTTCGGATGGTGCTAGTACTAAGAGATCATCGACAAACACCAAAACAAATGTTTGCTTTTTAGACTCTTTTCCTTTCTTATATAGACATGTATCTACACTGCTTCTTTCGAAGCCAAGACCCTTTAACTTTTCGTCTATACACTGGTTCCAGCATCTCGCTGCTTGCTTTAGCCCGTATAATGCTTTCCGTAGTCGATACACACCAGTTGGAGTATCTTTTTCAAAACCAGGTATTGCTCTCATATATACAGTGTCAGTCAGCTCTGCGTTTAAATAAGCTGTGGCAATGTCAAAGTGCCTTATAACATACTTTCTTTGCACACCGATGCCTAAAGCAGTCCTAATTGTTTCAGGTCTAATCGTTGGAGCATATACCTCATCATAATTTTGATTGTAAATTTGACCAAAACCTTGTGCAACCAATCTTGCTTTGTACAATAATGAACCATCAACTTGTGTTTTCCTTTTAAATACCCACTTGCAACCAATTACCTTTATATCTTTGGTTACATTTGCTTGTTCTAAAACATTTAAAGAATGAAGTGAATCAAATTCCTTCTTCATTGCTTTTACCCAACAATCACGTTCATTTTTCGGTCTACGCAATGCTTCAGCGTAGAAGTAGGATCTTTCCACTCTATACTTCCTATTTGCGTGACTTGGTACTTGGCTGGTGGAATTCCTTTAGTGATACGTGTGGATCTCCTAGGAATCTCATCCTTAGTCTCCTCCACATCCCTAATCTCCTCTTGACAATGTCCATCAACCTCTGTTACAGATTTGGACACTAAGTCAGAGTTTGTGGCGCAAAAATCATGAAAATTACTTTCTTCAGATTGTTCCTTGCTTTCTTCCACATTTGCCTCGTCTAATACCTCTACAACTTCAGATTCATTCTTTACTCTAGAAACACTTGGGGTTATGAACACTTCAGTGTTCACATGAATTCTATCCCAATGAGTATTATTTTCGAACTTTACAGATCTGGAGACTGTGATCTTCTTCCCTGGAGAAGAGCCATTCCAGAATCTATAGCCTTTTCGTTCCACTTTCATATCCAATAAATTGCATCTTTACCCAATGCTGATCTCTTTTGTCTCTTTGCTGTATAGGAATTAAGACATTTGCATGCGCACCAAATACTTGAAAATGATCCACCTTTGGATGTCTTCCATAAAACAAATAGAATGGGATTTCATTTACACTTGAGGTCCATAACCTATTCAGCACGTAATTGGCAGTGTTAGCTGCTTCTGCCCAAAAACCTTTGGACATTTGTGCATCCTCAAGCATTGATTTTACCATGGTTTGAATTACACCTAAGCGACGCTCCGCAATTCCATTTTCTTTTGATACACACGGTTTTGTTTTCCTATGCCAAATTCCTTTATCCTTAAAAAAAATTCTTAAGTCTTTCATTCACAAATTCACCTCCTCTATCAGATTGAACTTGTTTAACAGTCAAATCAGGAAATTGGTTCTTCACAAAATTGTACCATTCAATAAATTTTTCATACACCTGAAATTTACCTTTCAGAGGGTAAACGAAGCCAAATCGAGACCTATCATCTACTATTACTAGTAGAAATACATTCCCTCAATACTCTTTGGAAAAGATCCAACTAGATCCATGTGCACTAACTGTAACTTATTTGTTACTCTATCACTCCTTTTGGCAACAGGATAAGCCTTTAACTTTGTTTTGTTACAGACAGCACACTCTAAATAATTTCTGCATTCTGGTATTTGAATGCCTACTAGCTGTGCAGTCTTTCTAATCATATTATAGTTCATGTGGCCAAACTTCCTGTGTAGCATGTGCAGACATCTGTCACCATGCAGAGGTTTCCCTTCAAACTCTGTATACTATTTGTAGACATTTTATTACTAGCATTCATTCTATAGAAACCATTTTGAAATTTTACTTCCTTATACATACCTGTATTTTTATTACTCATTTTACATAACTCCCCTTCAAACACAATGGATAAACCATGGTCTGCAAGTTGTTTCACCCCTAGAACATTGTGTTCTAGCTCAGGAACTAAATAAACATTGTCTAACTTTAGACTAAGTTGACCAATTTCAACTTCTCCTTTGTTAAAACCTTGCACCTTTGACCATTGGCTAGACTCACACAACTTTGCATAGAACCAGATAAAGGTTCCTTCTCTGCTAACACTTTACTATCCTTAACAAAACTCTTTGCACTCCCAGAGTCAATAATCCAGGGTACCTGAGGAATAAAATCATTGTTACATTGTAAGCTCATCAACAGACAGCCTGAATCAGAGTCTTTTCTTGAATAGTTGATCTGTTCTTTCTTGCTCTGTGCTGATTCACTCTTCTTAAACTTGTTCTGATGACATTGTCTAGCTTTGTGTCCTCTTTTGTTACAAATGTAACAGATGATGTCACACTGGATTGTCTCTTTCCTCTTCATATTGAAGCCTTTGTTGATCGTCTTCTCCGTTGAAAGTTGCTGGGCATTTCTTCTGTAACAAGCCCAGTTCTCCAATCTAGTCGAAACTAAGTCAAAGTTGATGTCCTCTTCTTTCACAGATTGCATGGAGTCGATGAATGAGTTGTAGCTCTGCCCCAAACTGCTTAGTAGAATTAAGCCTCTCTGATCTTCTGTAAAATTGGTGCCCCTTGCTGCTAAATCATTAAATAGGCTCAGCATTTTACTCAAATGAGTCTCTCTGGCACAATCTTCCATTGACAGAAGCTTCAGTGAAAACAGCTCTCTGCTCAATAAAACTTTTGAGCCTCCAGTAGCCTGCTGATACAGCTTTTCAAGCCTTTTCCAACAGTCAGCGGCTGTTTCTTCCAGAGCTAAATATGTGAGGTTCCTATCGTCAACTGACAGGATGATGGTAGCCCTTGCCTTGCCATCTTTCAACCTTTCTGCATCAGAAATCGGTCGATGTGTAAGGCAGGATAGCAGCTCCTCCTTTGCCAAAACTGCTCGCACTTTGGTAGCCCATATTAAATAATTTGAGCTGCCTCTGAGTTTTTCTATATGATGCTGTGCTCCAAATAATGCCATCTTTCTTCACACTACAGATGCTCCTGGCAAAAATTCACTTCAGTTTTTTTCTCTAACACTGAGGTAAACAGCGACTTCTGCTGCAATTTCTAGTGTTATTCAAAAACTTTTTCTATGAATTATGGGTTATGTAGTATCTCTGTGCCTCTGCAATTCTGGATTCTGGGTTCTGGGTTCTGGAATCTGCGCCCATAACCTCTTCGGCGTCGAGTATTTATGCCACAGCGGAATAGGCAACAGAAATATAGAAGGTTAATTCTCCATCGGCCCAAAAAACCTCCAGTCTCTATTCGTGTGAATAATGACACTCTCATTCAATTCACAAGGTAAAAATATAACTTTGTATTGAACTGAATTTAACAATAACAAGCTAAGCATGGAAAAACAACAGCAATTACAGCTACCTTCCTAAACATCCTTTCCTCACAAATATTTAATCCTAACTGTCCTCTTCAACGGACAATTCCCAACTGACAAATCTTAACTGACAAATCCCCAACATTCCATTCATCAGTCCCGAGACAGCGCCATCTGGTGTCAAACATATCACACTGCAGAAAATACATCTTGTGCTGACTCATGAATTGCCATTAAAAAATGCAATAATCTGACATTTCTCTCCCGCACCAGTCCTGGGCGAGAGCCGCTGTTTAACCCGGTTTGGATGGCTTTCCTTCGCTTCCCTTTCTCCCCCGTGTCAGTCCTGGGTGAGAGCCACTGTTTAAACCAGTTTGGATGGCTTTCCTTCGGTTCCCTTTCTCTCCCGTGTCAGTCCTTGGCGAGAGCCGCTGTTTAATCCAGTTTGGATGGCTTTCCTTCGCTTCCCTTTGTCCCCCGTGTCAGTCCTTGGCGAGAGCCGCTGTTTAAACCAGTTTGGATGGCTTTCCTTCGCTTCCCTTTCTCTCCCGTGTCAGTCCTTGGCGAGAGCCGCTGTTTAATCCAGTTTGGATGGCTTTCCTTCGCTTCCCTTTCTCTCCTGTGTCAGTCCTTGGCAAGAGCCGTTGTTTAACCCAGTTCGGATGGCTTTCCTTCGGTTCCCTTTCTCTCCTGTGTCGGTCCTTGGCGAGAGCCGCTGTTTAACCCAGTTCGGATGGCTTTCCTTCGGTTCCCTTTCTCTCCTGCATCAGTCCTTGGCGAGAGCCGCTGTTTAACCCAGTTTGGATGGCTTTCCTTCGGTTCCCTTTCTCTCCTGTGTCGGTCCTTGGCGAGAGCTGCTGTTTAACCCAGTTTGGATGGCTTTCCTTCAGTTCCCTTTCTCTCCTGCATCAGTCCTTGGCGAGAGCCACTGTTTAACCCTGTTTGGATGGCTTTCCTTCTGTTCCCTTTCTCTCCTGCGTCAGTCCTTGGCGAGAGCCACTGTTTAACCCTGTTTGGATGGCTTTCCTTCTGTTCCCTTTCTCTCCTGCATCAGTCCTTGGCGAGAGCCACTGTTTAACCCAGTTTGGATGGCTTTCCTTCAGTTCCCTTTCTCTCCTGCATCAGTCCTTGGCGAGAGCCACTGTTTAACCCTGTTTGGATGGCTTTCCTTCTGTTCCCTTTCTCTCCTGCATCAGTCCTTGGTGAGAGCCACTGTTTAACCCTGTTTGGATGGCTTTCCTTCAGTTCCCTTTCTCTCCTCCGTCAGTCCTTGGCGAGAGCCGCTGTTTAACCCAGTTTGAATGGCTTTCCTTCGGTTCCCTTTCTCTCCTGCATCAGTCCTTGGCAAGAGCCGTTGTTTAACCCAGTTCGGATGGCTTTCCTTCAGTTCCCTTTCTCTCCTGCGTCAGTCCTTGGTGAGAGCCGCTGTTTAACCCAGTTTGGATGGCTTTCCTTCGGTTCCCTTTCTCTCCTGCATTAGTCCTTGGCGAGAGCCACTGTTTAACCCAGTTTGGATGGCTTTCCTGCAGTTCCCTTTCTCTCCTGCATCAGTCCTTGGCGAGCCACTGTTTAACCCAGTTTGATGGCTTTCCTTCGGTTCCCTTTCTCTCCTGCATCAGTCCTTGGCGAGAGCCACTGTTTAACCCAGTTTGGATGGCTTTCCTTCGGTTCCCTTTCTCTCCTGCATCAGTCCTTGGCGAGAGCCACTGTTTAACCCAGTTTGGATGGCTTTCCTTCAGTTCCCTTTCTCTCCTGCATTAGTCCTTGGCGAGAGCCACTGTTTAACCCAGTTTGGATGGCTTTCCTTCGGTTCCCTTTCTCTCCTGCATCAGTCCTTGGCGAGAGCCACTGTTTAACCCAGTTTGGATGGCTTTCCTTCAGTTCCCTTTCTCTCCTGCATTAGTCCTTGGCGAGAGCCGCTGTTTAACCCAGTGTGGATGGATTTCTTCCCTTTGCTTCCCTCCCCCTTTTTTTCTGGAGTAAAACAACTACTTTCAAAGTAAAGGCCACCCAATGAAACAGGAAATAACATTTTGAAACCATTAATGAAGGATTGGGAAGTCTCGGAAGTTTTGAAAAGTTTTGAACTTTTTTTCCTGTGAAAATCGGAATTGACTTTAGATCTGAACCACCAGCGCCCCCTCCATGCAAAACGAGTTTTGAGCCAATATTTTTTGGATCAAACAAGCCTACTGTATGACCCACGAGGTCTCTTCCAACTCTAGGATATTATGATTCTATGACAGATATCGTGTTAGTAGCATCTCATGCCATAATGACAAGACAGGTGCTCCTGGTGAGTCAAAAGACAAATTTGGGAATGGAGGTTCAGATTCATAACACAAGCCAACAACTATTTTTCATCTGATAATAATTTTAGATCCTTATTATAGAGGTTTTTTGTGCTGAATTCAGATCTGTGTTTATTTTTTCTATTGCGTGCAGTTTTTGTGATGAGACTAATCAAATAATTAATGCATTTCCGCACTAATATCAATAGAATTTAATGAATACCAATGCGTAAATGCATTAATTATTCAAGTAGCCTCATCGTAAAAACTACACATGATAGAGAAAAAAAATAAACATATATCTGAATTCAGTGCCAAAATCTCTAGTGTGTCAACTGCATCCATTCTTGGATACATCTGCTGCCTATCTATTTCCGGAGGCAATCCAAATGCTGGTTTTGATTTTAAAAGATAATGACAACCACAACAACAACATCAACAACATCAACAAAAAATAACAACAACAATGCAAACACAAACAGACAAAGCTTCTTCCCCTGCAACAATAGAAAATTATATAATACTAATATTCAGGCAAATTTTGACTGAATTATGAAGCCATTAAAGAACTCCAGAAATGCTGAGGAATGCAGAAGGAACAACAAGGGATGCTGGGAACGCTGAGAGATGAGGAGTGCGTCAGCTCCCCCTGGTGGCCAGAGTTTGCCTCTGTTCGTCTATATGTGTGTATGTGGAAACGGCAGGGATTGTCTGCTAAGTATGTGTATCTGTAATCTGCTCTGAGTCCCCTTCAAGGTGAGAAGAGCGGAAAATAAATAAAGTAAATAAATAAAATTATTAATGATGTATTAGTATTATGCTAATAATATCGCATGTTATAATATAATCTATCTATGTATATAATAAAAGTCAGTGTTTGCGGGCAGTGGGTGGGTGGCGTGACCGAGCGAATATGTGCCAGTGTTTTGATTGGCTGAAACTGTTGGATTATTTGCATAAATGGCTGTGACTGGCCAGCCTCCCAACATTCCAACACAGCACAGAGAGGAAAGGGAAGGGCCTGAGGCAGGCATAAATGGCTGGAGTTGAAGTTAGCCAGTTGACAGTTTTTTCTGTTGGAAATGGAATGTTCAGTACCTTCACCCAATACACTTCTAAGGTGACTCAAAGGGAAAGCAAAGGCCTCAGGCAGTCAGCCACTGCGGCCCACAGCAATGACGGATCAGGACCAAACATGGCAAACAAGGGACCAATGGCCCACTTCACAACCTGGTGTGGTTTAGGGCAGGTTGGGCCACGAATGATGGGATTTGCAGTACCTTCACATCATTCACTTCCCAAACAACACTGCAGCCCCTATAAATCACAGACTAGGCCCAAAATTGACAGCAAGGCTTCCTTAACTTGATTTTCCTGACTAGGCCTCAGCTCATAGGATATTGTTAGGCTTCCTCAACTTGATTTTCCTGACTAGGCCCCCAACAATGACAGAACAAGACCAAACTTGGCACACAGACCCCTAAGATGCACCCTACATCCTAGTGTGAGGAAGGATGGACCATGGATGATGGGACTTGCAGTACTTTAATTCACTTCCTTAGAGCACTGTGGCCCACCAATGACGAACTATGGCAAACAATGCCTTCCTGAAATAACCCGGGCACCGCCGGGTCCCCAAGCTAGTATATTATATATACATGAAATATTGATAATATTATAATATAATACAATATAATACTACTAATAATAATATATTATAATTGTATATTTTATATTACATGTAATATTACTAATAATATTACAGTGTGATGTTATAGTATAATGTAATATATAATATTAATATTGTGCTATGGCGATAATATAATATATTGTATTTACAGTTTACTTATAAGCCACTCTGAGTCCGCTTTGGGGTGAGAAGGGTGGCATATAAATGTTGCAAATAAATAAATAAATAAACACAGTCTACTGAAGTGGCATAACTACTGTGCCATTATGACATTTCTGAGATTCTGGTGGAGCTTATGAAATTGTTGCATTATCAAGCAGTACTCTATGCTAAATATTAATTTTCGTAACTAGCAAGGATGGGGGAGGGGGCTCATGATTATTTGGTTCAAGATGTCTAAATATTTGACAGATTACGGTGGAGGCAACTTAGCTCTACTATTTCAAGGCATCTTCGTTTCTATGTGTGCCAAACATTTTCGTAAGGTGATATTATAAACAGATGCATTCATTTCAAAGCCGTGACACCTTTTATTCAGACTTCTGCTGCCTTTCTTTTCAGATTTAAATTCTATTATGCCTGCAGAAATCTCAAGAAAACATTGGAGAAAAGCAACCGAGTGCTGCTGAGTATGCATACAGTGACCCTCTTGATGATCTTTGCACCGCTCTTTTGTCCTCTGGCTCTTTGCAGAGAAGAGCTGCAGGATCAAAACATTTCGATCAAGAATAACAATGGATTTCTCAGCAATTAACCACTGATTCTATTATTGTCTGTAAATACTGGCCTCCTTTTGGTGTACTGCCAAACCATTGTTTGGCATTACACCAAAAGGAGGCCAGTATTTACAGACAATCGCCATAGCTGGAGTTCGGGGGACAGTCCTGAAATGGCTGCCCTCCTTCCTCTGCGATTGGAGAGGGGAGACCTGGTTTCCGAGAGGTCTCCACTTGTTTGTGCAGTTCCCAAGGGGCCATTCTCTCCCCCTGCTCTTTAACATCTATATGCAACCTCTCGCTCAGCTGGTTCGGAGCTACAGACTAGAGCAGGGGTGGGCAATTATTTTTTCCAAGGGGCCACACGAGAGCCAAAAAATATCATGGAGGGCTGCACCTAAAGGCTGAGCTACATTCTAATCTACATTATTTATTTATTTACTATATTTACTATATATTACACATCATTAATATTAACATATTAATATATCAAGAAATACTCATATATTATTATTTATTTATTTATTTATTATTCGGTTTTATATTCCGCTCCTCCCTGCAGGCTCGGGGCGGATCACAACAGCGGTAAAATACACAATAAAACATACAGTAAAACTCAGTAAAACGCACAATACATAATGCATAGCCAGTAGCCAGCAAGTTTCAGATCTTAACTCGGACGATGATATGCATCTACATTCAGGCTAGCCGAACGCTAGTCTGAAGAGGGTAGTCTTGCAGGCCCTTCGAAAAGGGCCAAGTTCGTGGATTGCCCGGACATGGCTGGGCAATGAATTCCAAGTCGTGGGAGCCACTACAGAAAAGGCTCGCTGTCTTGTGCTGGACAAGTGGCAGGAGCAGGGTGATGGAATAACCAGTAGGTTCTGCTCTTCCGAGCGCAGTGATCTCGGGGTAATATACGGGGCAAGGCGGTCCCTTAGGTACTCAGGCCCTAGACCGTGCAAGGCCCTAAAGGTTAAAACCAACACCTTGAAGGCAATCCGGTACTCAATAGGCAGCCAGTGCAGTTGCCGGCGATGGGAGTGATGTGCTCCTCACTGGTGCTCCCACCAGCAAAGCGAGCAGCGGCATTCTGCACTAGCTTGAGTTTCCGGATTGTCGACAGGGAAGGCCCACGAGAGGGTGTTACAGTAGTCCAGCCTCGAGATGACCGTCGCCTGGATCACCGTGGCCAGATCATCCCTGGACAGGTAGGGTGCCAGTCGCCTAGCCTAACGAAGATGGTAAAACGACATTTTGCTGACCATAGAGACCTGGGTCTCCATGGTCAGCAAAGGGTCCAATTGGAAACCTGAACTCTTTACGAGGGATGACGGGCTAAGCTGCTCGCCATCCAGGGTAGGCAACCGGCACTCATCCAGCCCAGGGCTTACCAGGCAGGCACAAGATTTCCGTCTTCGACGGGTTCACCCTCAGCCGGCTGGCCAACCAGTCACGGCTTCAAGGCATAGATGGAAACAATCGGGTACGGTGTCCTGCCTTAGTATGTATATAATAATTATTATATTATAGTGTGTATATATATACATTATAATATATTGAAATTATAATATAATATAACATTATATTATATTATTGATTATATTATTATTATTATAATAAAATTATTATAAAATATTAATAAAAACCACTAAAATAAAATGAAATTCAAGAAGACAAGGTGCGAAACAAGAACGAGGTTGACATCCTCAGGAGAGGAAGGATCCCAAGATGGTATGGGAATGCCTGCCATCCCGCTTTGGATGGCTCGAGGAGTAAACAGGATTTTCTGACCTGTGCAGCTTCCATACCAGTTTGAAACGGCATGATAAGGCCCGAGGAGGAGGAGGCGGCTCTCTCTCTCCCTGCCGCAGAGCCAGAAATGCCGCTCTGGTTGGGGAAAGGAGCGGGTGGAGAGAGGCTCCTTTGGACGGGACGCGGGTTTGGAGCCTCGGAACCAGCGGAAAAGGATCCGGGAGGGCGCCTCGGGGAAGGAAGGAAGGAGCCGCGATAGCAGTGCCGGGGCCAGCCCGGAGGGGAGCCACACAAAGAGGCCTCCCTCCTTTCTTCCTTCCTCTTCCTTCTCCTCATCCCCTGCCTCTTCCCTCCTCCTCCTCCAGCGCGGATGGTGCCCAAACACACAAGGGGCTGGCGATCCCGCTCCCTTCCCATTGCAGCCAGAGCTTGGCGAATAAGGAACTCTATGGAACGCACACACACACAGCGCTTGGCCCGCTCCACTCTCCCCTTCTCTTTGGGGGAAAGGCCTTTCCCTCCACAAGGTGCCTTCCTCCAAATGGGAGGGGGAAAATGGCTTTGATCAAGTCTTCTGGGTCGCCAGGGCGATCAGCCGCCGCAGGTTGCCAACTGTTCCTGCTGCAGGCCCAGATCCCCATCTGGGGTGGCAGGCACTCCAAAGCCGCCGCTCCTCCGATTGTTCTCTGGAGCGGCGGGCTGTCTGCCAACACAGGCCCCACAGCCCGCGATGGGATGGCGGCAGCGACACCCCTTCCTCTTGGCCCCGCCCCTTACGCCCTTCTCCCCGGGCCGGACAGAATCGGCTGCCGGGCCGCATTCAGCCCGCGGGCCGAAGGTTGCCCAGGTCTGGGCTAGAGTGCTACCAGTATGCTGATGACACTCAGCTCCTTCTGCGAACGGCTGGCCGGCCAGACTCTGTACCTGATAATTTCCAACAGTGCCTTGAAACTGTGACTGGCTGGCTGCATGCCAGCAGGTTGAGGGTGAACCTGGCAAAGACAGAAATCTTGTGGCTGGGTCACCCTGGTGGAGGAACTGTTCAGTTGCCTACCCTGGACGGTATACCTCTGTGTTCGACGTCCTCTATTAGGAGCTTGGGAGTCCTGCTATACCCTCGGCTATCAATGGTGGCTCAGATCTCCAATGTCAGCAAAGTGGCTTTTTTCCATCTCTGGCAGGCTAGGCGACTGGCTCCCTTTCTGACGAGTGAGGATCTGGCCACGGTGATCCAGGCCATGGTCACCTCGAGAATAGACTACTGCAATGCCCTCTACATTGGCCTACCTATGTCGGTGATCCAGAGACTCAAGCTGGTGCAAAATGCAGCTGCTAGGCTTCTCACTGGTACGCCAGTGAGAGCTCACAGTGCGCATGCTCCAGAGCGCGCCTCCCACTTTGGAGCCCAGTGCGCATGCGGAGGTGCGCTCTGGAGCCGGTATGCATGCGCAGAGCTTTTTCACGCATGTGCAGAAGCTCCTGCAAGCGCTGTAGCGCCTGTAGAAGCTTCTGTGCATGCGGAGGCACGGGCGGCCTAACAAAGGCCCGGCTGCGGCGGCACGGCGCAGGCCGCGGAGCCGGCTGTGGAGGCCTGGCCGGGCGCAACGGGCGGGGCGGGGTAGCGCGGGCGGGGCGGCGTGGCGGAGCCAACACGGCGGAGCCAGCGCGCGGAGCCGGGCGTGGCGGCGCCCCCGGTGGCAGCGCCTCCCCGGTGACGCCGCCCTACGCACCTGCGTAGTCCGCCTAATGGACGAACTGGCCCTGGCAGCAGCTGCATTGGCTACCAGTGGAGCACGAAGTCTCCTTCAAAGTGTTGGCTATAACTTTCCATGCGTTAGCTGGCCAAGGGCCATTGTACTTGAAGGACCGTCTCACCCCATATCAGCCCCAGAGGTCACTGCGCTCCACTGATCAAAATCTTTTGATGATTCCTAGCTGCCAGTCATATCGGCTGACATCGACAAGACAGCGAGCCTTCACGATCATAGCTCCAACTCTTTGGAACGCTCTGCCGGAAGATGTGCGAGCTTTGAGAGATCTAACAAAGTTCCGCAGAGCGTGCAAGACGTTTCTGTTCCAGCAGGCTTTCAGGGTCTGATCTGGTTAATCAGCTGTGAATCGTTTTATAGTTTTTAGTTAAGAGTTTAATTTTTTCGGTTGTTTTAAAGTGTGTCTTTTATATTCTCTGTAAGCCGTCCTGAGCCCTCGAGGAAGGGCGGCATACAAAACTGAAAAATAAAAATAAAGTAAAATAAATTCTTCTGCTCTCCCGTCCTCCCTCTTTCCCAGGCCCGGATTAATCCCTTTTGGCACCCTAGGCCACACTTTGGAATTACGCCCACAAACCAACCTCTACCGCACCCCTCCCACATCCTCCTTATCGCGGCGGCTCGCGCCCTCCGTCCTTGAGTCAAGAAAGGAGGGCGAGGAGGTGGAGGGAAGCACCGCCTCCTCCTCGCCTCCTCCTCCGCCTCCACCTCGTGGTGCCGTGCGCCCTCCTTCCTTGACTCAAGGAGTGAGGAGGGAATGGTGCCCACCCCTCGCCATTCCCCCACCCCCTTGTCAAGGAAGGAGGGCGTGAGGAGGAGGAGGCGGAGGGAAGCCCCTGGGGCCACTGCCGGGCATGCACAGCACCAAGGAACATGGCGGAGGAGGCAGAGGCGCTCGTGCCCTCCTGCTGCGCATGCCCGGCAGTGGCCCCGGGGGCGAGGCTACCCTCCTCCTCCTCCTCCTCGCACCCTCCTTCCTTGACTCAAGGAAGGAGGGCGAGCAGCATCGCGAGGAGGAGGGAAGCCCCGCCCCCGGTGCCACTGCCGGGACTTCCCTCCACATCCTCGCACCCTCCTTCCCCTCCTTCCCCCGGGGCTTCACACCCTCCTTCCCCCGGGGCTTCCCTCCACATCCTCGCACCCTCCTTCCTTGACTCAAAGAAGGAGGGCATGCGGCACCGCGAGGAGAAGGAGGCAGAGGGAAGCCCCGCCCCCAGGGGCGCTGATGGTCCCAGGGACGGGGCTTCCCTCTTCCTCCTCGCGCTCCCCCGTCCCCTCGCAGTGCTCTCCCCCACCCCTCCCGAGAGAGAAAGAGAGTTGAAGTTTTGTTTCAACTTTTTTGGTCCGTGTGAACTGTGCCCCTCGGCTTGCACCCCTAGGCCATGGCCTAGGTGGCCTTATGGGTAATACGGGCCTGCTCTTTCCTTTAAGCATAGTCAATGTTTTGTTTGTGGTCAATTAATTGTAGCCCAGTCCAGAATGAGCACTGCAGTTGGTTTGCCCAAGTTTAGACATAGGCTTGCTTGTCAATGCAAGAAAGTAATGTGTGCTTCTGGCTGTAATGCCTTCTGAAATAAGTTGTTTCATTGCCAGATGTTTACTGTGAAGGGCATGACCACATCAATTAGGCCTTCAAGTGTAGAAGTCAACACATGGAACACTGAGGAGACATGACTGCTGCGGTAGGTGAGTGTATACATGCAGTGTCAATACCTGGTTATCAGTTGGCTTGATTAGAGTTAACCCTTTGAGAAGAAATGATCAAGAGAACAATTCATGGGTATACAGAACTATGGACTCATCAACTGCTGAACATCATGGACGATCATCCGTAAGAATGGGACAGAGTGCTATTAGTCTGC
>JARBWK010001741.1:0-17556 GCA_030556195.1 Anolis apletophallus | reverse complement strand
CCGCCAGCGCCAATCAGGGAGCGGGAGGCTACCCGGACCCCGCCCCTCCCTCCCCCCCTGTTGCCGTGGAGACCGCCTGAGGGCCTCCCCCTCCTCCTTCGTCCCTTCCTGGCTTCCCGCCACGTGGCCTCCTCCTTCCTCCCTTCCTGCCTGCCTGCCTGCCTGGCTGGCTGTCTCCGGTGGAGCCTCCGCCGCCCTCGCCCTCCTCCTCTCCGCGGGCCCAGGGAGCAGCCCCGCCCCGCCTGACTGCCTTCTGCAAGTGAGCCGGGGTTTCTGGAGGAAGGCCCGGCGTGGGGGGCACGGGATGGCAATGGGAGTAGAGCGGGGAGAGAAGGAGCACCCTCAGCCTCACCCCCACAGGAGCCTGCCCTGGCTGTGGCCGCGCTTCCTGCCCCCCCTCCCTCCCTTCCTCTCCTCTCTCCCTCGGCTCCCTCTTTCCTTCCCTCTTCGCTTCCTCCCCTTTTTCCTTCCCTCCCTTCCCTCTCTCTCTACTTCCTCCCCTTTTTCCTTTCCTACCTTCCTTCCTTCTCCACCTCTTTCCTTCCTTCTCTCTTTCTCTCCTTCCTTTATTCATTCCTTGCTCTCCTTCCTTTCCTTCCTCCCTTCCCTCTTCGCTTCCTTCCCTTTTTCCTTTCCTCCCCTTTTTCCTCTTTCCTTCCTTCTCTCTGTCTCTTCTTCCTTTATTCATTCCTTCCTCTCCTTCCTTCCTTCCCTCTTCTCTTCCTTCCCTTTTCTTTTCCTCCTCTTTTTCCTCTTTCCTTCCTTCCCTCTGTCTCTCCCCTTCCTTTATTCATTTCTTCCTCTCCTTCCTTCCTCCTCTCCTTCCTTCCTTCTCCACCTCTTTCCTTCCTTCTCTCTTTCCTCCTTCCTTTATTCATTTCTTCCTCTCCTTCCTTCCTTCCTTCTCTCTTTCCTTCCTTCCTTTTTTCTGTGTCTTCATTTCGCTTTCCCTCATTTAGCTTTTCTGGGTCCGAAGTCCCTTCCGCTCTCTTTGGGGGGGGGGGCGGGTTGTGAGTGGCGGTCCCTCCTGGGTCCCTCAGGCGCACTGGAGTGTCCACATTGGGTGTCCATCCGTCCAGAGGTTCTTGAGTCCATGTTTTGTGAATCCTGCTCACCCCACAGACGGACGGGACGCTTTTAGGTCCAGAGACTCGCTTGGGGACCCGGCCCCGCCCGGCTTATTGGAGGAAGGCCTCGTGTGCCAAGGCTGGCCCTTATCAGATGTTTACATGGTCTCAAGAAGTGACTGAAGGTACTGCGAGTCCCATCGGCCATGGTCCACCCCCCTCCCAACAGCACCAGGATGTAGAGTGGGTCATGGGGGCTCTGTGTGCCACGTTTGGTCTTGCTCAGTCATTGGATGAGGATTGCAGTGGTCTCAGGAAGAGAGTGAAGGTACTTCAAGTCCCATCATCCATGGCCCATCCTCTTTCAATCTGCACCAGGATGTAGAGTGGGTCATGAGGGCTCTGTGTGGCAAGTTTGGGCTGCATTCGTCATTGGATGAGGGCCACAGTGCTCTCAGGAAGTGAGTGAAGGTACTTCAAGTCCCATCATCCATGGTCCGTCCCACGCAAAAGTGTACCAGGCTGTAGAGTGGGTCATAAGGGCTCTGTGTGCGAGGTTTGGTCTTGATCAGTGATTGCATTAGGTTTGTAGCAGTATCGGAAAGTGATTGGAGGTGCTTCAAGTCCCATCGTCCATGGTCTGCCCTCCTCCAAACTGCACCAGGGTGCAGAGTGGGTCAGGGGGGCTGTGTGTGCGAAGTGTGGTCTTCCTCAATCACTGGATGAGGGTCGCAGCAGGCTCAGGAAGTGAGTGGAGGTACTTGAAATCCCATCGCGCATGGCCCGCCCTCCTCTAAACTGCAGTCGGATGGAGTGTGGGTCATGGGGGCATTGTGTGCCAAGTGTGGTCTTTATCGGTCTGTGTTCAGGGCCGCAGTGGTCTGTGGGGAATGAGGCTTTGAAAGTACTACAAATCCCATAACCCATGATGGTACTTCAAGTCCCACCATCCATGGTCCTCCCTACTCCAAACCGCAGTAGAGTGTAGCGTGGGTCATAGGGGGTCTGTGTGCCAAGGTAGGTTACTGTCAATTCAGGCCATGCACAATGTCCCATTAAGTGAGGCCTAGTCAGGAAAACCAAGTTAATGAAGCCTTGCTGTCAATTTTGGGCCTGGTCTGTGATTTGTAGGGGCCACAATGTTGTCTGGGAAGTGAAGGGGGTGAAGGTACTGCACATCCCATCATTCGTGGCCCATCCTGCCCTGAACTCTCTTTTGGGGACTGTCGCGTTCTGGCCTGCTCTGCTGGTTTCTGAAAGCGGAGGGGGAGGAGGAAGCAGGACTCCATTTTGTGTGCCCAGAGCCAAGTGGGGAGGGAATGTGGGTGGCGCGTATTCTCCCTCAGTGGCAAGACATCCTGTGGTTTGAAGGTAGAGGCTTTGACTCTGGAAGTTTAGAGTGCCGGAATGTTCGTGTTGGCTGGCCAATTAGAGGCGTTATGCAAATACTCCCTCACTGGCAACCAATCATGTTGTCAGAAGGTAGAGGCCGGGAGCCAATCAGAACGCTGACACACATACAAACAAACTTACATACATACAAACATTCCCTTTTATTCTATGCTAGCTTGGGGACCCGGCCCTGCCCAGGTTATTTGAGGAAGGCATGGTGTGCCAAGGGTGGTCCTTATCAGATGTTTACATGGCTTGCAGTGGTCTCTGGAAGTTAGTGAAGGTACTGCAAGTCCCATCGGCCATGGTCCATCCCCCTCCCAACAGCACCAGGATGAAGAGTGGGTCATGGGGGCTCTCTGTGGCAAGTTTGGTCTGTATTGGTCATTGGACGAGGGTCACAGTGCTCTCAGGAAGTGAGTGAAGGTACTTGAAGTCCCATCATCCGTGTTCCACCCAACACAAACTGCACCAGGATGTTGAGTGGGTCATGAGGGCTGTGGGTGTCAGGTTTGGTCTGGATCAGTCATTGGATTAGGTTTGCAGTAGTTTTGGGAAGTGAGTGAAGGTACTGCAAGTCCCATCATGCATGGTCTGCCCTGTTCCAAACTGAACCAGGATGTAAAGTGGGTCATGGGGGCTGTGTGTGCCAAGTTTGGTTTTGATCAGTCATTGGATGAGAGTTGCAGCGGTCTCGGGAGCTGAGTGGAGATACTTCAAGTCCCATCATCCATGGTGTGCCCTCCTCCAAACTGAAGTGGGGTGTAGAGTGGGTCACGGGGGCTCTGTGTGCCAAGTGTGGTGTTTATCGGTGTTTGTTGGGGGCCGCAGTGGTCTGTGGGAACAGAGGGGAGTGAAAGTACTACAAATCCCATCATCCATTGTCTGTCCTCCCCCGAACCTCACCAGGACGTGAAGGCAGTCATGGGGGTTATGTGTGCCAAGTTTGGTCTCGATCAGTAATCGGATGCGGGTTGCAACGGACTTGGGAAGTGAGTAGAGGTACTTCAAGTCCCATCATCCATGGTCCGCCCTCCTCCAAAGTGCACCAGGACGTAGAGTGGGTAATGGGGGCTGTGTGTGATACTTCAAATCCCATCATCCCCCCCCCCCAATGTTAGGAGCGATTTGAGAAACTGCAAGTGGCTGCCGGTGTGAGAGAGTGGGCCACCTGCCAGGACGTTGCCCAGGAGAATTTTTGATGTTTGACCATCCTTCTGGGAGGGAGAGCGGCTTCCCTCGTGGCCCTTTTGCATGGGGAGCCAGAGCTGACAGAGGGAGCTCACCCGTCCTCTCCCTGGATTTGATAGTGGTCTCAGGAAGTGAGTGAAGGTACTGCAAGTCCCATCGGCCATGGCCCACCCCCCTCCCAACAGCACCAGGATGCACAGGGGCTCTGTGTGCCAGGTTTGGTCCTGATCAGTCATTGGACGAGGGTCGCAGCGGTCTCGGAAGGTGAGCGAAGGTACTTCAAGTCCCATCATCCATGGTGCATCCTATTTCACACTGCACCAGGTTGTAGAGTGGGTCATGAGGTCTCTGTGTGGCAAGTTTGGTCTGTATTCGTCATTGGATGAGGGCCACAGTGCTCTCAGGAAGTGATTGAAGGTACTTCAAGTCCCATCATCCATGGTCCGTCCCGCACATAACTGTACCAGTACTACAAATCCCATAATCCGTGGGTCATAAGGGCTCTGTGTGCGAGGTTTGGTCTTTTTTTTTTTTTGAATAATTTTTATTAGGTTTTTTTTTCATACATCAAAACAGAAAGAGGGAAGAGCCGTGCCAGAATAAAAGGGAGAGTGTGGGGAAAGGGGGGGGAAGGTTCAGAATGAGTAGATTGGGAAGGGGGGATAAAGGAATAGACAAAACTGCAGAAAAGAAATACAGTTGCTTCCAGTCAGGGTACTCTAGGGTTCCGTCCTTGTGTGAAGAATTATAGCTGTGTGATACAGTTCTTTCACCGCAAGTCCCCCTTGTCTTCAGCATACTAGAGCTTTTCCGTCCTCAGGTAGCTCCTGATGGGCTGCCAATTCGTCCTCTTCTCGATATTTGTATCATTCACCAACCCCTTAACCTCAACAAGTGTAAAGTCATGCACATCGGGGCAAAGAACCCCAACTACACCTACCAATTGATGGGGTCAAAGCTTTCCGAGACAAACCAGGAAAGGGATCTCGGGGTTTTGGTGGACAGCTCAATGAAGATGCCAACCCAGTGCGCAGCAGCAGCGAAAAAAGCAAATTCTATGCTTGGCATGATCAGGAAGGGAATCGAAAATAGGTCAGCAAATGTTGTATTACCTCTCTACAAATCTATGGTGAGGCCACATCTGAGTACTGTGTACAATTCTGGTCTCCGCACCTCAAGAAGGATATAACGGAACTGGAAAAGGTACAGAAAAGGGCAACAAGAATGATCCAAGGGATGGAGCGGCTCCCTTACGAAACCAGGTTGCAACGCCTTGGTCTTTTCAGCCTTGAAAGACGGCGTTTAAGAGGTGACTTGATCGAAGTGTATAAAATCATGCATGGGATAAAAAAAGGTGAATAGAGAAAAAATATTTTCTTTGTCACAAAACACTATGACTAGGGGGCACTCCCTGAAGCTCCAAGGTAGGAAAGTTAGGACTAATAAAGGGAAATATTTCTTCACCCAGAGGGTCATTGGGTTATGGAACTCACTTCCAGAGGAGGTTGTGACAGCGGTCAGCCTGGACAGCTTCAAGGCAGGATTAGACAGATTCATGGATACCAAGGGAATCAGTAGCTACTGAAATGGACATCCAAGTGCCACCTCTGTGTTGATGGAGGCAGGCAGGATTTCCCGGGTACTGGTTGTGGGGGTCGGGAGCAGGTGAGGGTTTTGCCCTCCTTTCTGCTAGAGATCCCCGTGTACAACTAGTGGGCCACTGTGTGACACAGAATGCTGGACTAGATGGGCTGAGGCCCGATTCAGCATGGCTCTTCTCATGTTCTTATGTTATGTTCTCATCCATGTCAATGTATTCTGCCACTTTGATGGCCCATTCCACTATCGTCGGAGGCTCCTCTTGTTTCCACTTCCTGGCCACCACAGTCCTTGCGGCCGCCGTCAGGAAGTAGAGTATCTTGTCTTTGTTTCTTTCCAGATTCCCACTTGTTATGTTGAGCAAAAAGGTTTCCGGAGTGAACTGTTAAGTCCCTCTCAAGTATCTTTTGGGAGTGGGAGTGGGTGGCTTTCCAAAAATGTTTGAGTTTGTGGCATGACCACCAGCAATGCGGGAGAGCCCCTTGCTGGTCCTTGCACCTCCAGCATTTGCTATTAACATTTCTGCAAAACCTAGCAAGCCTTTGGGGGGTCAGGTGCCATCTATAGAAGGTTTTAAACTATCGGTGTTGCTCCTGCAAATTCTTTATTTTTTCCCCATACTGCCTCCCATTCGCTTAGAAGAACCGAGTGCTCAAAATCCTGTGACCACTTGATCCTATTGTCTTTGACCACTTCCGCCTCCGTCTCCCAGTCCAATAATTTGTTATATAATGCCCTTATGTGTTTCTTTTCTTTCTTTATCGTTGAGTCCCAAGTGTTTTCCTGGTGAGCCAAATTATTTTTTGGGTCTAACCTGGAAGTGTCTTTTACTTGGGCATACTGGCACCACGACAGGACTAAGCCAGATAAGTTCAGCTTTCCTAAAGTCTTTAGCGTCCATTCCCCGTCAACTTTTCCTACAAGATTTTTGTATGTGCGCCAATCTGAACCTGGCAGCCCTCTTTTATACTGCGCCTCTGTTGGTGATATCCAGGGCGGAGTGGCCTGGTAGAACCGACTTTTATATTTACCCCATACTTTTAACGGCGCCGCTCGTATACAATGATGGGTAAAGTTAGCCTCCCCTTTGGCCTTCTCGTACCACAGGTATGAGTGCCAGCCCCTTCTGGCACCATACCCTTCCAAGTTGAGTAGTCTTTATTTCTTTAAGGTGGCCCAGTCCGCCACCCAGGAAAGGGCCGCGGCCTCATAGTAGAGCTGTAAATTGGGTACAGAAAGGCCACCCAGGGGCGGTCCTACAAAGTAGGCTAAGTAGGCGGCCGCCTAGGGCGCCATCTGGGAAGGGGGCGCCATCCTGGCCGCATGGGGCGCCATCCTGGCCCTGCCGATGTTCCTCAGGCAGTGCCGCAGCTGCCTGCTTTTGGGCCCCGGCCTTGTGTGCTCCGACGCCGGTTCTGGGCATGCGCGGAGCTGAAGTTGCACGAAAACCTCCGCGCATGCCCAGTAGCTCCCTTGCGCAGAAGCCTGTAAGCAGAGCACTCCCTATGGGGCAGGCAGGGAGTGCTTCCCCTCTCCCTTTGTCTCCGCCGCACGCGCGTTTGCGGGGAAGGAGAAAAGAATCAGTGAAGGAAGTGTAAGTGAAGGAATGAATGAAGGGCTTTCCTCCTCCTCCTCTGTGACCTCTTCTCTCCCTCCTTCCTTTCTTCGGCACTATTTCTGCCTAGGCCTGAGGGGCCTGAGGCTATGAGGAGTTGTGGGAGTTGGAGGCCAAAACACCTAGAGGGAGGGAGGGCCCAAGTTTGCCCAGGCCGTGCTGCCTGTATTCGACCTCATTTGAACATTTTGGCTGTTTTTCTATTTACATTTACATCGGGATCCTAATTTTGGACTTATGGGAGACTCCTACGGATTGTGAGACGGGTGATAGGTAATATATTCTGATTTTGATGCATTTACATTGCATTTCTTGTTGATTATTATACAGTTCTGCTTAATATTGTCATACAATATAATAAAAATACAATATAACAATAGAATAATGATATATTTTATATTACCTACAATATTACAAACAATATTGCAGTATAGTGGTACTGTACAAAATAGTAATATATAGTATTTTATTTTACTTTTGGGTTATTTGAGTTTTATAGGAGTAATGAAAATATTTAGTAGAGGATATTTTTGTTGAAATAAATAATTTTATTTATTATTTTATAATAATAATATAATAGAATGTTATATTGTATTATAATGTCAATATATTATAATATAATTATATTGTAATGTAGTATAATATAATTATATAATATAGTATGAGTATGGTATAATATATTGTATATACATTGATACAATATAATACTACTAATGGTATTGTGATATTATAATTGTATATTTGTTTTACATGGGGGCAAAATAATGTTTGGGGCACCAAAATAATGTTCGCCTACCATTTAAAATTACCTTAGACCGCCCCTGAGGCCACCCCACTCTTGTCTGCCCGTTAAGTTTTTATACTTAATTCTGGCCTTTCTGCCGGCCCCAATAAATTTCAAAATATCGTTCCTCCGTTTGTTAAAGCAGAAGTTCGTTCTTAAGATTGGGATAGTCTGGAACAAAAATATCATTCTAGGAAGAACCTCCATCTTAATTGCAGCTATTCTAGCAAGTAAACTTAGGTTCATAGGTTTGGTCTTGATCAGTGATTGTATTAGGTTTGTAGCAGGCTTGGAAAGTGAGGGAAGGTACTGCAAGTCCCATCATCCATGGTCCACCCATCTCCAAACTGCACCAGGATGTTGAGTGGGTCATGAGGGCTCTGTGTGCCAGGTTTCGTCTTGATCAGTCATTGGATGAGAGTTGCAGCGGTCTCGGGAGCTGAGTGGAGATACTTCAAGTCCCATCATCCATGGTGTGCACTCCTCCAAACTGAAGTACGGTGTAGAGTGGGTCACTGGGGCTCGCTCTGTGTGCCAAGTGTGGTGTTTATCGGTGTTTGTTGGGGGCCGCAGTGGTCTGTGGGAACAGAGGGGAGTGAAAGTACTACAAATCCCATCATCCATTGTCTGTCCTCCCCCGAACCTCACCAGGATGTGAAGGCAGTCATGGGGGTTATGTGTGCCAAGTTTGGTCTCGATCAGTAATTGGATGAGGGTTGCAACAGACTTGGGAAGTGAGTAGAGGTACTTCAAGTCCCATCATCCATGGTCCGCCCTCCTCCAAAGTGCACCAGGACGTAGAGTGGATAATGGGGGCTGTGTGTGCCAAGTGTGGTCTGTATTGGTCCTTTTAGGTGGCCACAGTGGTCTGTGGGAACCAAAGTGTTTGAAAGTACTACAAATCCCACAACTGGGTCCATCTCCCCGAACCGCACCAGGACGTAAAGGGGGTCAGGGGGGTTATGTGTACCAAGTTTGGTGCAGGTCCATCACCCGCGCTGGTCGCCGTGGCCTGTGAAAGTAGCCGCCAAAGTTCATCTCCCCCAAACCGCAGCAGGACGTGCGTTGTTGGGTCCGGTGTGCTCTGGGTCCCTCTTGTGCCAGAGGGAAGGGAGAAGGGAGGGGCAGTGGGCGGGCTCATGCAAATTCCACACAAGGGACGCTGGGATGCCTGCCTGCCTGGGGGAGAGGGAGCACGTCCAATGTCGGGTGGAAGTCTCCCCGAATGGAAGCATGACTTGGGTGGGGAGCCCTAGTGTTTGGGGAGGACACGGGCAGTGTTTGGGCCACATGTGAATGGCGCTCGCTGTCGCCCGCAATGTCAGGGGAGGGAGTGCCTTGGGAGGCTTCTCCGCACTTGGAACTAGAGCCTGCTTGTGGAGGCCCCAGGCTCTCTGTGTCAGTGGACACTTCCTCCACATACATACATACATACATACATACATCTTTTTCTCTTTTATTATGTATAGAGATATATTATATTCTATATATATATACATAGAGAGAGAGAGAGAGAGAGAGAGAATATATAGATATATAGAGATAGATATCTATTATATAAAGGAGGTCCCGTCGTCCAACGACTGCCACAGACAGAGAAACCATCCAACGCAGACACCAAACTTGGCAACAAAAATAGGCCTCAGGCAAGGAAGGTTGTTGTTATTATTATTATTATTATTATTATGAGGCTTAGGCGGTTGGAGGGGAACCCCAAAGGCCATCTAGTCCACCGCTTGCTTTCTCCCAGACAGGAAGAAGGAATTACGCTTATATTATTAGACATTATTATTATTATTATTATTAGGCTTAGGCAGTTGGAGGGGAACCCCAAAGGCCATCTAGTCCACCGCTTGCTTTCTCCCAGACAGGAAGAAGGAATTACGCTTATATTATTAGACATTATTATTATTATTGTTATTATTATTAGGCTTAGGCAGTTGGAGGGGAACCCCAAAGGCCATCTAGTCCACCGCTTGCTTTCTCCCAGACAGGAAGAAGGAATTATGCTTATATTATTAGACATTATTATTATTATTATTATTAGGCTTAGGCAGTTGGAGGGGAACCCCAAAGGCCATCTAGTCCACCGCTTGCTTTCTCCCAGACAGGAAGAAGGAATTACGCTTATATTATTAGACATTATTATTATTATTGTTATTATTATTAGGCTTAGGCAGTTGGAGGGGAACCCCAAAGGCCATCTAGTCCACCGCTTGCTTTCTCCCAGACAGGAAGAAGGAATTATGCTTATATTATTAGACATTATTATTATTATTATTATAATTATTAGGCTTAGGCGGTTGGAGGGGAACCCCAAAGGCCATCTAGTCCACCGCTTGCTTTCTCCCAGACAGGAAGAAGGAATTATGCTTATATTATTAGACATTATTATTATTATTATTAGGCTTAGGCGGTTGGAGGGGAACCCCAAAGGCCATCTAGTCCACCGCTTGCTTTCTCCCAGACAGGAAGAAGGAATTATGCTTATATTATTAGACATTATTATTATTATTATTATTATTATGAGGCTTAGGCAGTTGGAGGGGAACCCCAAAGGCCATCTAGTCCACCGCTTGCTTTCTCCCAGACAGGAAGAAGGAATTATGCTTATATTATTAGACATTATTATTATTATTATTATTAGGCTTAGGCAGTTGGAAGGGAACCCCAAAGGCCATCTAGTCCACCGCTTGCTTTCTCCCAGACAGGAAGAAGGAATTACGCTTATATTATTAGACATTATTATTATTATTATTATTATTATTATTAGGCTTAGGCAGTTGGAGGGGAACCCCAAAGGACATCTAGTCCACCGCTTGCTTTCTCTCAGACAGGAAGAAGGAATTATGCTTATATTATTAGACATTATTATTATTATTATTATTTAGGCTTAGGCTGTTGGAGGGGAACCCCAAAGGCCATCTAGTCCACCGCTTGCTTTCTCCCAGACAGGAAGAAGGAATTATGCTTATATTATTAGACATTATTATTATTATTATTATTATTAGGCTTAGGCAGTTGGAGGGGAACCCCAAAGGCCATCTAGTCCACCGCTTGCTTTCTCCCAGACAGGAAGAAGGAATTACGCATATTATTAGACATTATTATTATTATTATGTTAATTATTATTAGGCTTAGGCAGTTGGAGGGGAACCCCAAAGGCCATCTAGTCCACCGCTTGCTGCTTCTCCCAGACAGGAAGAAGGAATTATGCTTATATTATTAGACATTATTATTATTATTATTATTATTAGGCCCCAAAGGCCATTAGGCTGGTTGGAGGGGAACCCCAAAGGCCAGTCTAGTCCACCGCTTGCTTTCTCCCAGACAGGAAGAAGGAATTATGCTTATATTATTAGACATTATTATTATTATTATTTATTAGGCTTAGGCAGTTGGAGGGGAACCCCAAAGGCCATCTAGTCCACCGCTTGCTTTCTCCCAGACAGGAAGAAGGAATTATGCTTATATTATTAGACATTATTATTATTATTATTATTAGGCTTAGGCAGTTGGAGGGAACCCCAAAGGCCATCTAGTCCTCTGGTTGCTTTCTCTCAGACATGAAGAAGGAATTATGCTTATATTATTAGACATTATTATTATTATTATTATGAGGCTTAGGTTTGGAGGGAACCCCAAAGGCCATCTAGTCCACCGCTTGCTTTCTCCCAGACAGGAAGAAGGAATTATGCTTATATTATTAGACATTATTATTATTATTATTATAATTATTAGGCAGATGGAAGGGAACCCCAAAGGACATCTAGTCCACCGCTTGCTTTCTCCCAGACAGGAAGAAGGAATGGATATTATTAGACATTATTATTATTATTATTAGGGGCACAAAGGCCATCTAGTCCACCGCTTGCTTTCTCCCAGACAGGAAGAAGGAATTATGCTTATATTATTAGACATTATTATTATTATTATTATTATTAGGCTTAGGTGGTTGGAGGGGAACCCCAAAGGCCATCTAGTCCACCGCTTGCTTTCTCCCAGACAGGAAGAAGGAATTATGCTTATATTATTAGACATTATTATTATTATTATTATTAGGCTTAGGCAGTTGGAGGGGAACCCCCCATCTAGTCCACCGCTTGCTTTCTCCCAGACAGGAAGAAGGAATTATGCTTATATTATTAGACATTATTATTATTATTATTATTAGGCTTAGGCAGTTGGAGGGGAACCCCAAAGGCCATCTAGTCCACCGCTTGCTTTCTCCCAGACAGGAAGAAGGAATTATGCTTATATTATTAGACATTATTATTATTATTATTATTAGGCTTAGGCGGTTGGAGGGGAACCCCAAAGGCCATCTAGTCCACCGCTTGCTTTCTCCCAGACAGGAAGAAGGAATTATGCTTATATTATTAGACATTATATTATTATTATTATTAGGCTTAGGCAGTTGGAGGGGAACCCCAAAGGCCATCTAGTCCACCGCTTTGCTTTCTCCCAGACAGGAAGAAGGAATTATGCTTATATTCTTATTATTAGACATTATTATTATTATTATTAGGCTTAGGCGGTTGGAGGGGAACCCCAAAGGCCATCTAGTCCACCGCTTGCTTTCTCCCAGACAGGAAGAAGGAATTATGCTTATATTATTAGACATTATTATTATTATTATTAGGCTTAGGCGGTTGGAAGGGAACCCCAAAGGCCATCTAGTCCACCGCTTGCTTTCTCCCAGACAGGAAGAAGGAATTACGCTTATATTATTAGACATTATTATTATTATTATTATTATTAGGCTTAGGCAGTTGGAGGGGAACCCCAAAGGCCATCTAGTCCACCGCTTGCTTTCTCCCAGACAGGAAGAAGGAATTATGCTTATATTATTAGACATTATTATTATTATTATTATGAGGCTTAGGCAGTTGGAGGGGAACCCCAAAGGCCATCTAGTCCACCGCTTGCTTTCTCCCAGACAGGAAGAAGGAATTATGCTTATATTATTAGACATTATTATTATTATTATTATGAGGCTTAGGCGGTTGGAAGGGAACCCCAAAGGCCATCTAGTCCACCGCTTGCTTTCTCCCAGACAGGAAGAAGGAATTATGCTTATATTATTAGACATTATTATTATTATTATTATGAGGCTTAGGCAGTTGGAGGGGAACCCCAAAGGCCATCTAGTCCACCGCTTGCTTTCTCCCAGACAGGAAGAAGGAATTACGCTTATATTATTAGACATTATTATTATTATTATTATTATGAGGCTTAGGCAGTTGAGGGGAACCCCAAAGGACATCTAGTCCACCGCTTGCTTTCTCTCAGACAGGAAGAAGGAATTACGCTTATATTATTAGACATTATTATTATTATTATTATTAGGCTTAGGCAGTTGGAGGGGAACCCCAAAGGACATCTAGTCCACCGCTTGCTTTCTCCCAGACAGGAAGAAGGAATTATGCTTATATTATTAGACATTATTATTATTATTATTATTATTATTAGGCTTAGGCAGTTGGGAGGGAGCCCATATAAACATCAGTATTACATTGCACAATGCAATTAGGAAATGTCTGCAACATCCATAGTCAAACCCAGAAAATATTCAATTGCCAAAATATTTAATTACTAGCTGTCCCCGGCAGGCGTTGCTGTGCCCTATTTAGGAGATGCGAGAAGGTCTGAGTATGTAAGGGTTGGAATTGATGTTACTTACGGTCTTGGTGGGGTCACGGCTGTGTCGTTGTGGGTTGTCCTGGTGGGTGGGATGCTGAAGTCCTGTGGAGTTGTGGGTGTGTGGTGTTGCTGGCGTTCTGCAGAGCTTGTGGATATACAATGTTTTGTGTCTTTCCGTCTGCTGTGTTGATGTAGAGGTTCTGGAGCACGCTACGTAGAGTTGTCCGTGGGAGAAGCCTTCTGTGTCAAGGTCTATGTAATGGAAACGCTCCAATGCCCTGTAAAGACCATGCGTAGACAGCAACTTGATCCCACGAGGTTTATTGAAGGTATAACACTGTTGATGCCAGAATTGGCATCACAGGAACAAACACAGCTTATATACCAAACACACCCCCATCACCTGTCTATCATCCCAAAGGCCCAACCTCCCTGACATGCAATGCCCAGCAGAGGTTGCATCATATCCCCTTTGACCCAGTAATCCCAGTGTCCACTGGATATTTCATCATATCCTTCCTGAGTCAGCAATGTTCATGTCGGTGCTTCTCATGTTGGTGTGGTGTGGCCCAAGCCTCCCAAGGCCAACACCTGGAGATATCTTATCTTGTGAGCAGAGTCAAGAGACTAGAACAAATGCAGGCAGGTCAGGAAATCAGAGCAACACCAGCTCAGATTTCATGATCCTGACAGTCTATGCCACAGGTGTGTAGTGTTTGTCCTTGAGCCTTGTTTATGGTGATGGCAAAAGCTAGTGTCGTGCAGTGTCTTTCTGTTCTGGCGTTTGTTCTGCCCTTTTGTGTGTGATGTATGTAGCGTTGCGAGTCTGTCGTCCGATGCTGTTCTTTTTAGGAGGCCTGGCTTGTCTTTTGGGTCAGCTTATGCCTGTGTGGAAGGAAGGAATGGCATACAAATGGGTTGAGCAGTATGTTGTGTTATGTGCGTATTGTGTTGTGTGTAGGTATTACTTTGGTGTTATTCTGGGGGTATGTGTTTGTCAGTGGTGCCTGTGTCCCTGGTGCCCTTTTTGTCTCCCTCCTAGATCTTGGCCGTGGCAGTTTAACCTCAACTGAAATCACTCAGCATTCTATAGGCTTTGCCCATCGTTACTATGGTAACTGATGTTGGCCAATGGGTTTCGCTGGCTGCCGCAGAGGATGCTGAGAAATGTAGTTTTTTTGTATCGTTGTTTTGGGGGCCTTCTAGGTGTTCGGGGGAAAATTTCTTAGCTAAAAACCTCCTTGCCTGAGGCCTATTTGTGTTGGCAGGTTTGGTGTCTCTGCCTTGAAGGTTTCTCTGTCTCTGTCAGTCGTTCGACGACGGGACTCCTTTTATAAAATAGATAATACACAGTACACATTATCTTATGCAGTGGTTCACCTGAGTATTCTATGTGCAAGGCTCTAGTAATTCCAAGAGTGTCCCAATACGTTGAAAATGGACAGTCCCTGGGCACTCTGAGGTTCAAACCTGGGTCACCCGCCACTTGCTTTGCAAAGCTCACCAGACGCCCAGGTCAATAGGAATCCGTTTACCCATGCCATCGTAAGACCCTCGTTTCCTGAGGTGAGGGAAGCAAGCCTCTCCATATGTCTTATAGCCACTACCTTTCCTTGCCAGTCTTCTGCCTCTGGTCTCTCATGGGAGGGTCTACGTGGCCCCCTGTTGAACACAGGTAATAGCTCCCTTGAGCAAGGAGTTTTTCCAGGGGGTTTGAAAGAGGCCGTGGGATCTCCGCTGCTGAGCAAACCGGACTTAGACCGTTCGGTTCCCTCCAGTTACCGCTCGGTCTGGAACCTTCCGTTTCTGGGCAAGGCGATGGAGAGGTCAGCAGCAGAACAGCTGCAGCAGTTCCTCAACGACGCAGCCGGGCGAGATCCCTTCCAGTCCGGCTTCCGTATGGGGCACGGGACGGAGACTGTGTGGGTCTCCACCACAGACCGTCTTCGCTGCCAGGTGGATCCAGGGGCATCAGCGCCGCTTGTGTTATTGGACCTCATGGCAGCATCTGATACGGTCGACCACCATCTATTGACCATGGCTGGAGTCAAGGGGGGGCCTTAAATGGGTGTCCTCTGTTCTCCGAAACCGGGGAGGGCGTGTGGAGAGGGGAGGGGTGGTCTCAGAGAGGCCCCCCCTTATATGCGGGGTCCTTCAGGGGGCTGTTCTTTCCCCGTTGTTATTTAACATCTATATGCGACCACTTGCTTGTCTGGTGCAAAGCTTTGGGCTTGAGTGCCACCAGTATGCCGATGACACCCAGCTCGTTCCGAGGATGGAAGGCCGGCCGGCCGGACTCTCTACCCGATAATTCCCACCAGTGCCTTGAGGCCGTCACTGGGTGGTTGAGGGTGAATCCAGCAAAGATGGAGATCCTATGGCTTGGTCGCCTGGGTGGGGAGGAGATCCGGTTGCCCACCATGGATGGCGAGGCCTTACGCCCGCCGTCTTTGGTAAAGTGCCTGGGGGTCCCGTTAGATCAGGGGTGGGCCATTATTTTTCCCAAGAGTCCACGCAAGAGCCAAAAAATATTACGGAGGGCCGCACCTAAAGGCAGAACTAACCTACATAATTTATTTATTTATTCGCTTACTATAGTTACTATATATTACACATCATTAATATTAACATATTAACATATCAAGGAATATGCATATATTATTAGTATTAATATCACAATTAGTATGTATATAGACATTATAATATATTGAAATTATAATATAATATAACATTATATTACTTATTATTATAAAAATATTATAAAATAATAATAATACACCACTAGAATAAAGCAATGCTTCCTTGTCGTCCCCTTCTCTGGAGAGTTTTATGCAGAGGCTTGATGGCCATCAGTCGGGGGTGCTTTGGTTGCGTACCCTTGGGGGTTGGGCTGGATGGCCCTGGGGTCCCTTCCCTCTCGATGACTCCTTGTTGCTCCCTCCCTGGCCTCCTCCTCTTTTCCCCGCTCCCCCCCTCTCCGTCGGGGAGCGGGCGAGAGGCCCCGCTTGCCGCCCACGTGCCCTCTCACCCGTTTTGGCTCTCCCAGCTCCCCTGCCCGGCCTTGCTGGTGCTGGTGCGGGGAGAGCCGGAGTGGGCGAGCGGGCGGGGTGAGCAGGCGAGCGGGCGGGGTGAGACAGCGAGGCAGGCAAGCAGATTGGTGGCAGCAGCGGCACCCCTTCCTCTTGGCCCCGCCCCCGATGCCCTTCTCCCGGGCCGCACAGAACCGGCTGCCGGGCCGGATATGGCCCGCGGGCCGTGGTTTGCCCGCCCCTGTGTTAGACCCACTGCTGCCTGGAGGCTCAGGTCTCGACTGAGCAGATCTGCATTTTTCCATCTGCGTCAGGCTATACGACTGGCTCCCTATCTATCTAGGAATGACTTGGTACGGTCATCCAGGCGATGGTCATCTCAAGACCGGACTTTACATTGGCCTCCCTTTCCCGGAGATCCGGAAGCTTAAGCTGGTGCCAAATGCTGCTGCTCGACTTCTTGCCAGGGAGTCGTATTACTCCCATCTTGCAGCCATTGCATCGGCTTCCAATTGAGCACTGGATCGCTTTGCCGGTAGAAACACGAGGTATTCGAAGTTTCGTTTGGCTGCCACTGTGGGATTATTTGCATAACGGGCTCTGATTGGCCAGCCTCAGAACTCCAACATTCTACGGCCCCAGGCAGAGGGGATGGGTTGCCACTGAAATGGTTATTTGCATAAAGGTCTCCGATTGGCCAATCACATCCCAACATTCTAAAGTGACAAAAAGGGAAAAGGAAAGGCCTCAGGCAGCCAGCCACTGAGGCCCACGGCAATGACGGATCAGGACCAAATTTGCCAAACAGGGGCCCAATGGCCCACTTCACAACCTGGTGTGGTTTAGGGCAGGATGGGCCACGAATGATGGGATTTGCAGTACTTTCACCTCATTCACTTCCCAAACAACACTGCGGCCCCTATAAATCACAGACCAGGCCCAAAATTGACATCAAGGCTTCCTTAACTTGATTTTCCTGACTAGGCCTCAGCTCATGGGATATTGTTAGGTTTCCTCAACTTGATTTTCCTGACTAGGCCCCCCACAATGACAGAACAAGACCAAACTTGGCACACAGACCCCCCCCAAGGTGCCCTACATCCTAGTGCTGTTTCAAGGAGGATGGACCACAGATGATGGGACTTGGAAATACCTTCACTCACCTTCCGAGACTGCTGCAACCCTCATCCAAAGAATGATCAAGACCAAATGTGACACACAGAGCCCCCATGACCC
>JARBWK010001740.1:0-17562 GCA_030556195.1 Anolis apletophallus | reverse complement strand
ATAATACAGTAATTACTACATAACGTTATTGTATATTGAACTGCTTCTTCTGATTTGCTATAAAACATGAGGTTTTGGTGCTTAATTTGTAAAATCATAACATAATTTGATGTTTATTAGGCTTTTCCTTAATCCCTCCTAATTTTCTAACATTTTTGCTTAGCCAACATTCTGCCAGCCTGTTTATGTTAGATAAGCGAAACTCTACTGTATTAAGAAACCCCTGAAAGAAAAATTCTGTACAGAAAAATTATTGCCATACAACCAAATATTTTTTTCTTTAGCTATCCCTAGACTATAGAATGACCTGCCTAGAAGAGGTTCAACACATGTATATACTTGTTTGAATTATAGACCTGTCTCTTCCGGTAAGATGATTTTAAAATATGAATTTAAAATTATGTACTGATTCTTTCAAAAATTTCTTGCAGAAATAACATTGCTTATTTGAAAGCCCCCTGTCCCCCTCCCAATAAAACAATTGATAAAATATGTGTTGTCGAAGGCCATTTCCAGGAGTATTCTGTCCTGACCTTTCACCTGCATCTATGGCAGGCATTCTCAGAGGTTTGTTCCAACAAACCTCTGAGGATGCCTGCCATAGATGCAGGTAAAAGGTGAGGAGAGAATGCTATCGGAATATGGCCATACAGCCCGAAAACTCACAGCAACCCATTAATAAAATAAATTGCAAAATATTTAAAGTCTTTAAAAAAATTTTAGGTAAAAATTATACTATAAACAATTTCTGAGGCATAACAAAATCATAGCAATGTAAGAACAATCTTCCAAATTAAACTCCCCTGCATAACATTGCCTTTACTATAAACATGGAATATTCAAAGTTTTTATATCCACTTTCTTTTCTTAGGGAAATCATATAATAGAGAACTTTCTGTTTTTCAGACAGTGGCAAAATAATTAAGATACCAGCAGAATCTTTCCACTTAATTTACATATTACAACACACTGTTACTCGGATGCCAAATAACACTTTAAGTGCCAAATATTAGTAATTTAGATATATAATTAAATCATTTACAACTCCATTACTATCTGGAATACTAAATGCTTTTGAAAGCCTCAAGGAATCTAGGACACAAGTCTGATCTTCATAAAATGAGAGCTGCACAATTTCCAAGGCATAGTATCTTACCTAATAAGTCATCACACAAATTGCAAACAGATACATTATGTAAAGAAAATGGTAGATGTTATAGGCCTACACAACACACTACAAATCTCAGTAACTTGAAAATAATCTGTTTAAAAGGTCTGTGCATTTTACAGTCTAAAACTGGTGTGGATACTCAAGATGTTGATTCATTTTGTATTTAGAAAGTGAGTTATCTTCACACGTCTTCCTAATGCAGATGCTTTAGAGCAGATGTCAATAAACTTTTTAAGCAGACAGCCACTTCACGATCCCACAGACTGTTTGGGGGAGGGGCATACTATAGTTTGAAAAAAGTGTGTGGTATTTGTTTCATTTTTTGTTTTGTTTCTTTTGTTTCATGTGTTATACACAAAAAGATAAAACCCCCTACAGTACAAAAATAGGCCCCAAAACCAAATAAAGCATGAACAGTTGCCATATATTCCTCTTATTTTCAGACCACATGGCGCTCCTCACATGGCCTGCTGAGCATTGCTGTGTGGTAGTTTGTACTTACCCCTGAACCCTGCCTGTTGGGCCAATAGGAGGAAAAGAATACTGTCAGTCTTGCCTGTTACCTGTGTCACCTTGCTTGCTGCCGCTCTGCAAATGTAGGGGAAAGCGTCTCAGAATTAGTCATATCTTAAGCCCCATATTTAAACTCAGTTATCTTCTGCAGATGAAACATCAAAGAAATAGTGGTATCTTAAGTAACTGATGCTTCTAATCCAAGTCGTAATGAAGGATATAAGGACAAATCATGCCATTGCCACAAATGATGGGAAGAGGAAGGGAATTTGCTGCCATTGCCGTCAGTTAAAGAAGAAGTAAAATAGTACAGGTGGGCACTGGGCTGTGTGTGTGGTGTGTGGCATATCATTAAGATTTGGCAGGATGGAATGATGCCCTGCCCTGCCTCCCTCCAGTTGCTGCTTCTGGAGAAGTTAGGGGGCAGTGGGGGGGAAATAGGGAATGTTTAACAATTTTATTTATAGAAAGAAAGATAATCTCTAAAAATCAGGGGATAGCCCAAACATTATAAAACTTGATAGATGTGCCCTCAATGTTTGACTATTTTCACCCCTCTAGCCCTAAAACGAAGGAGAAGGGAAACCTGGGAAGGCTGCCCATGTTGGCCAATGGTCTGATTTTGTTTGTTTGTTTGTTTCAACCCAAAATGAAAAAGCTCATTCAGAAAGGTGCCTATTTCAGGAGAGGCACTCAAAAATGAAAACGGGGCCTTATGAACGAAACATACAGAAACAGACAGCAATTTTATACAAATGCACAAGACTAATACACACTGCATATATCTTATTTGTAGTGCAAACATTATATGAAAGAACAATAAAAAATTAAAATGAAGAACTATTTTAACCAACTTAAACTTACCAGTATTTCAATTGGAAGTGTGGGCCTGTTTTTGGCTGATGAGATAGTCATGTTAGTTAGGGTTGTTGTGTGTTTTGAAGTCATTTCAGAGGACCATAAATCTAAAGTTTAGGGCAGAGACTGGGTAAATGACTTTGGAAGGCCGCATCCAGCCTGAACCCCTTAGTTTGGGAACTCCTGCATTCAAGTAAACATAACAAATGAATAGTTGAATGTCTCTTAAAATATTTTTAGATGTTGAACATTTTAAATACATTTAAATACTCAAAAATTCAACATTTTCAACACAAGAGTACTCATAGTGTTGTAATTGAGCCTTCGGCTACTACTCCTAGTAGTATTAGGGAAGATGCTGGCTCAATAGCATCAAGCAATAGTATGGAATGGGGTGAGGATCTGGGTGATCAAGAGTCTGCAGCTGGGAGAAAAAGGGCTGCTAGTGATTCTAGTTTGGAAGAGTTGGAAGAGAGAAAAAGGATCCGGTACATTTGGCTGTTAATATTAAATAACATATTTCCTACAAAGCTACATTTGAAAATTGCAATCTCCACATTTTGTACCCTTAAGGTGGTCTTCAGACATCTTCTGAAACTATCCACAGCACAATTTATATAAAGAACAATCAATTGAATGTAATCCCTGTAGTTTACACACTGCACAAAATCTCAGTGGAAGCCATACTCTGTTTGAGTGGTAAAGTTATATTCCCTATATATCTCACTGTAATTGAAGCATGCTACCTAGCTATATCTGAGCACCCACAGAAGTGCTGAAATGAAGAGACTACTCATCTATTGATTATTCTTAGGTCATGCAGGTTGCAAGGAAAACCAGTCTGGATTGTCTTTATCTTTTACAGATTGTTTAACAGAGCATATAATGACATCAACAACAGAGAAGCTGCTTCTGCAAGAAATGTACTGTACCCAAGGCAGTTTTGCACACGATTGTTCAGCAAGTGAAGCATTATTTCCACCTTCTGCAATTCACAGTGGATTTCAAAGTCTGCTTGATCAGACAAGATAGTAGCTTTCTTTCCTAGAAAAGGGTGCAATCAAGTTTTGAAAGTGACCTGTATTCCATATTTCCAGAAATTATAACATTTATTAATGGGCTCTTTCACCCAAAGTGCCCAATACTCGACCATTACTGTGCTACTTTTTTGTGCTTCTGTATAGCCACACCCACAGTTAGCAAGACTTTCAGAGTAGATGGATAGCAAGATATACAGAAACAATATGTATTTGCTCCCACCATTCCATGCTATATCTTTATGATCCAAAGCAATGGGTTTTTCTTGTCTATATGCAGAAAGGAAAGGTTGCAGAAAATTATATAGCACCTTTCATTTTAACTGCAATTCATTATATTTAAATTGATTTGAACAAGTAAATAGAAATAGCCATCACATGTTATTAGGAAAGCCACAGCTGCATACTAATAAGTTTATAACTCTATGGGCTGATAATATGTAGCACTGTGAGGAAGTTGACTAAGAATAATAATCTGTTTATATTTTTCATTTAGTTGATTCATTCCATTTTGTTTTGTATTGTTTAAATAGATTTTAAAATGTCTATTTTCAATATATAGAGAAAGCAGTAGCCAACCTTATTCAAAGGGGAAAAGAAAACCTAGTGCATTATTCAATATTTTTGTTTAAAGTGTTTGATCTTAGCAAAGCACAAAAACTGTAAACAGAATCCTGTTGGGGGTTACAACCTTGTAAGTGGGTTTGTATTTGCAGGAATTAGAATTCCACAATTCCATAACTTTCATTTCCTACAGAGGACTGCTTTTAATTAATGTATTGGAACAAAAATGTGACCAATTGTATTGAGACTGACATGAATCAGGACTGATGCACTATGATACTTGATGTACACCAGTCTCCAGTATACATTACTGCCCGAGGAGAGTAGGCTGGATGCACCATACATGGATGAAGAGGTTCTTGATGATCTTACAGATGGATGGAAATACATCTGCACATTCCACAGTTAGTTGTAATTGAATTCAGACAGCAAGATGCTGCTGTTCCCAGTCTGCTTGCATGGGTATTGTGATCTCGGGTGGCAGCTCAACTTGTATACAAGGTCAGAGAGTGCATCTAGTACAGTTGTGCTGTGGAGAAAAATGTTGAAATTATTTGTTCCTACCTTCAAAAAACTTATTCCGTAGATGGGCGGTTAACCTCACCAGTTTCCATTGATGCTGCCTACACCTCAGAAGAGTCATCTCCTATGCCAGTTAGTTATCATCTTCATCCTGGAAAACTTGGAGATGTTCAGCTAGCTGGAGAGAAGAGGTGAACTTGGTCATATCCTGGTATCTGAAATTTCTGAGATTCACCTTGCAGAGGGAGCAGCACTGGTAACCCAAGGCCTCCCACTGATCGACTTCCTGCCTGTCCTCCATGATTTTCCCCATTATCCTGCAGCTTCTAAACTAGCTTAGCTTCATAAAGCACCTTGTCTATTGACAGGGAACCCAACTCTCAGCAGACAAGACACAGGAATAATTGCCACTGATGTCCTTTCCTCCCTTTCTTCATCCGTCCTCCCCACTTCTCTGTTCTGGTCAGCCCCTCTTTTATACTTTCTCCCTTGTCTATAGTCCCAAAGTTAAGTTGTTGTCTATATGGCAGATGGAGCATGTCTGGATATCTCTGAGTGTAGATAATGCCCTGGCTTCAGATGTGCACCAGGCACTCCTCACATATTTCGACAACAGCGAAGGAATGCAAATACATATAAAGTTCTATCAATACATGTGCCCCACCACCACCCATCCTGATTTGGGAACAAATCAGGCCCAGGTCCTTGTTGTTACTGCTTCTAGCCAGCTGTAAATTTCTGTGAGATCTCCTAGCAATCATGGATGCCCCATACTAACATCAGCAGAAGTGCCCACATGACCCACCTTCACTGCTACTGCCAACTCCTTGAAATAGATTTTGCTAGTTTTGTTTCCATCCTGATCAGATTGAAGATGTGCACTTTAATGCTGAGCAGACATTGATACTGTATCAGTATCAAAAAAGCAACAAAGAGGTAATGCAATGCAATGGTTTATATACATCAATCAAAATAATATATCATGCAAAAGCATCACGATGCACAAGCATCTAAACAAAGAAATAATGAGGTGTAAACCTCTCACTCTATACAAGAATGCAGACCGCTGCGTAGTTCACAGTTCCCCCGTTTCTGATATTAATAAAGTAAAGCACACAGTGTTGGGAAATCCCAGTACTGAAAACCATCAACTATATGGTTGTAGGACAAAAATAAGTCCCAACAGAACGTAAACAAACCCCCCGAGTGACTTATGGCTGCAAAGCCGCCGAACCCAGAACTCCGGGCAGGGACGTAGTAAACAAAGCGTCAGGCGGGACGTGACTCCGCCCACCCAAAGGAGGGGGCAAGGAGGGAGATGCTCCGTGAACAGGGATGCTAGTGAGCGTTGCAAAACGGTCCAGGCAAATGCGGCGTGGAGAGGTCCCCAAACGTAAAATAAACCCCACGATGGGTACGCGTCTCGTCAACGAGATGAAGTACTGAGATCTTTCTCGTTTCGGTGCTTCCTCAGGACGATTTGCGACCGGGAAAAGTACACAACTATATGGAACAAACACAACATAAGTCCCCCATAGGCATAGAAGGGTTGATGGGCAGGGTAGGAGAATGAGCTTACCAAGTGTTGTCTTCAGAAGTCCCCCTAATGGGAGCAAACCGCTGATGCAGTGGAAAATAACAGGCCAAATGGCTGGTGATGACCGAAGATCCGGTCCAGGTTAAGGCCTAATCGAAGGCTATATCCTAAAAGGCAGGAGAGGCACAGCTGAGGCCAATGCGGAGGAGTCTTGATGCAGTAAGTTAGTTTAATAGGGCATTTAAACTGACAGGCTCGTTTAATCCATGGGGTTGCTCACAAGCACATTGTACAATGTGTTTTAGTTCGGTCTTGAGTAAGGTAGATTGCAGGTCAGTGTGGGGTGACATCTCCACTTTTTCTAATCCTACGAACTTGAAATCCGGAATGGATTTGTGTACTTCTTTGAAGTGTCTATATAAGTACACATCTTCATTGCCAGAAAGAATTTTCAATCTGTGTTCCCTAATCCTTGCCCTCAGCTGGCGTTTGGTAACCCCAACATAAATCAAGGGGCACGAGCAATACATGAGGTACACACATTTTTCAGTGGCACACGTACAGAATTGATGGAGTTTGATAAACCTAGATGTGCCAGGAATTTGAATCTGCTTCAACGGGCTCACAAAGTCACAACAGATGCAGTGCCCACATTTGAAAGTCCCAGCTTGAAAACTACTTGTAGTTTTTTTCTTGGCACCCAAATCTGAATGGGTGAGCCAGTCCCCAATGTTGGTGGTACGTTTATAAGCTGGCATTGGTGGTTTCTCCAATCCTGCAACATCGGCAATAAGTGGCCAGTGTCGTTTGACCACATTGAGGATTTTTTTGCTCTGGGGAGTGTACTTGAGAGGCCAGATTAGCCTGTCTGGTGTGGTCTTGTCCTTATACTTGAGGAGATCGTCTCGTGGTATGTCATCTGCTTTGTGTTTGGCACGAACGATTAGATCCAGAGGGTATCCTCTCTTTAAAGTTTTCCATCAATGTGGTAGCTTGTGTCTCGTAGTCCCTGTGGGTGGTGGAATTTCGTTTAATCCTGATTAGTTGTGAATAAGGAAGATTATTCTTTAATGGTGATGGGTGGCAACTCCCATAATGCAGCAGAGAATTCTTTGCAATAGGTTTCGTGAATGATTTCACTCCCAAACCATCATCACTCTTGAAGATGGTCAAATCAAGGAAATTCACTTCTTTATTATTATATACAGTGGTAAATTTAATGTTGGGATGCCAGGTGTCTAGCCACTGGTCACAGTCTATGTGGCGTGTGTCGGGTTTAAGGAGGAGCAGGACATCATCGATGTATCTCCACCAGTGCAAGACTTTGGCGGCGGTTGTTCCGGATGATGTCTGGGAATGAAGATGTAGGTCCTCCAGTGACCTCACAAATAAGTTCGCAATGGTGGGTGCGGCTGGGGACCCCATGGCCACACCCCCTTTGGGTATAGAACTGTTGATCAAATCTAAAATAGTTGTATTCCGTAATGCAGTCATATAGGTCAAGGAGGAAGCCGGTGGGGGTGAGAGAGGTTTGGTTCTGCTATTGAGAATGCTCTCTATGATAGCTCTGGATTCTTCCAGTGGGATATTCGTATAGAGCGAGGTGATATCTGAGGTTGCCAGAATGGTGCCCACAGGGAGTTTGATATGTTCTATTTTAGTGATCAGATCCATCGTATCTTTGATATCATTTGGTTGATGTATATGGTTCCAAAATACCTCCCTAGCAAATGGTCTGAAGGAGTCCTTATGGGTCTTCGAGGTGGTAGAATACCTAATGGTTCCAAATTATACTTGGCTAATTTGAGACAATAACCCTGCCCGGCACCATAAAATACAATGTTGGGATATTTTTCAAAATCTCTGTGTGGGATCAGAATTCACCTTTTCGTAACCTCTAGGGATTGTCTCTTTAAATCAGGCCAGGTAGCCGCACCCACCATTGGCTAATTTGGGGTCTATATAACCTATGCTCTCATTCCCATGTACAATGTTGGAACAATTTTTCCAAAGTCTTGCACTGGTGGAGATACATCGATGATGTCCTGCTCCTCCTTAAACCCGACACACGCCACATAGACTGTGACCAGTGGCTAGACACCTGGCATCCCAACATTAAATTTACCACTGTATATAATAATAAAGAAGTGAATTTCCTTGATTTGACCATCTTCAAGAGTGATGATGGTTTGGGAGTGAAATCATTCACGAAACCTATTGCAAAGAATTCTCTGCTGCATTATGGGAGTTGCCACCCATCACCATTAAAGAATAATCTTCCTTATTCACAACTAATCAGGATTAAACGAAATTCCACCACCCACAGGGACTACGAGACACAAGCTACCACATTGATGGAAAACTTTAGAAAGAGAGGATACCCTCTGGATCTAATCGTTCGTGCCAAACACAAAGCAGATGACATACCACGAGACGATCTCCTCAAGTATAAGGACAAGACCACACCAGACAGGCTAATCTGGCCTCTCAAGTACACTCCCCAGAGCAAAAAAATCCTCAATGTGGTCAAACGACACTGGCCACTTATTGCCGATGTTGCAGGATTGGAGAAACCACCAATGCCAGCTTATAAACGTACCACCAACATTGGGGACTGGCTCACCCATTCAGATTTGGGTGCCAAGAAAAAAACTACAAGTAGTTTTCAAGCTGGGACTTTCAAATGTGGGCACTGCATCTGTTGTGACTTTGTGAGCCCGTTGAAGCAGATTCAAATTCCTGGCACATCTAGGTTTATCAAACTCCATCAATTCTGTACGTGTGCCACTGAAAAATGTGTGTACCTCATGTATTGCTCGTGCCCCTTGATTTATGTTGGGGTTACCAAACGCCAGCTGAGGGCAAGGATTAGGGAACACAGATTGAAAATTCTTTCTGGCAATGAAGATGTGTACTTATATAGACACTTCAAAGAAGTACACAAATCCATTCCGGATTTCAAGTTCGTAGGATTAGAAAAAGTGGAGATGTCACCCCACACTGACCTGCAATCTACCTTACTCAAGACCGAACTAAAACATTGTACAATGTGCTTGTGAGCAACCCCATGGATTAAACGAGCCTGTCAGTTTAAATGCCCTATTAAACTAACTTACTGCATCAAGACTCCTCCGCATTGGCCTCAGCTGTGCCTCTCCTGCCTTTTAGGATATAGCCTTCGATTAGGCCTTAACCTGGACCGGATCTTCGGTCATCACCAGCCATTTGGCCTGTTATTTTCCACCGCATCAGCGGTTTGCTCCCATTAGGGGGACTTCTGAAGACAACACTTGGTAAGCTCATTCTCCTACCCTGCCCATCAACCCTTCTATGCCTATGGGGGACTTATGTTGTGTTTGTTCCATATAGTTGTGTACTTTTCCCGGTCGCGAATCGTCCTGAGGAAGCACCCGAAACGAGAAAGATCTCAGTACTTCATCTCGTTGACGAGACGCCTCACCCATCGTGGGGTTTATTTTACGTTTGGGGACCTCTCCACGCCGCATTTGCCTGGACCGTTTTGCAACGCTCACTAGCATCCCTGTTCACGGAGCATCTCCCTCCTTGCCCCCTCCTTTGGGTGGGCGGAGTCACGTCCCGCCTGACGCTTTGTTTACTACGTCCCTGCCCGGAGTTCTGGGTTCGGCGGCTTTGTAGCCATAAGTCACTCGGGGGGGTTTGTTTACGTTCTGTTGGGACTTATTTTTGTCCTACAACCATATAGTTGATGGTTTTCAGTACTGGGATTTCCCAACACTGTGTGCTTTACTTTATTAATATCAGAAACGGGGGAACTGTGAACTACGCAGCGGTCTGCATTCTTGTATAGAGTGAGAGGTTTACACCTCATTATTTCTTTGTTTAGATGCTTGTGCATCGTGATGCTTTTTGCATGATATATTATTTTGATTGATGTATATAAACCATTGCATTGCATTACCTCTTTGTTGCTTTTTTGATACTGACTGTTAGAGGGCTTGACTGTATTATACACTGATTTAATATATTGATACTGTATCATCTAATAAAATCTACACGTCACATTTTAAAACTGATACAAATTCACCAGAGTTTTTATAAACATATACACTTAAGAAGTAACTGCTAGGGTTACTTCTCCAGGGTTATAACCCTGGAGTGGCTATATTCTGAAGCAAAGACATCAGTTGTCCCTAGATATAATACTGTACACTTTCTCAAGGGCCATTTCCTCCTGTTATATAGTCACAGGGTAAACCACATATCTCCACTTCAAATGATTCTGTGAACCAAAGGCTCACCTCCCTACGATGTTTCAGTTCTGTAGGCACACGACAAATTATTAGGAGCTTCTTTTAGATTCTGTTTCCTTTAGTCTCAAAGTATTAGCTTTACAATTTTACAGTTACAAAAATGAGGTGTTAAATGATGTGGAAATTTTGCAGTTAGATTGATAGGAGAATCCTTTGATGCAGACTCTGTGGTTCTAAGAGATAATGATTTTTATACTGACTAGTAGATGCCAATTAGTGGTAAATCTAGCTGGAACTAACAAACCTGCAATTAAAATATATAAAAACATACAATGACCTTGCTATCAGCCATCTTCTTGATGAGTTGAATTCAACAGGACACACAAATAATTTCATAGACTGTTCTATACTGTAAGTCAGTCTGCCAGTTTAATAGTCACCAAAGTTCTGAGCCTTTAACCACTTGTTAATAAACATCGACCACATGAAGCTTCACATCCTCTTCACTTGCTGCATGTTCATGTAATGCAATAACTCTAGCCTCACATGCTAATTATCTAACTTTGGAGATCTGCTGCATTAAAATACCTACTGTAGAAGCAGGCTGTAAGTCTTTCAGTGGTACACATTTTATCAGACCAGTTCAGAAAAGTCACCATTACATCCTGAGAAACCAGCCCAAATGTAACATCACCTGATGCATTGAGTGTCTAAGGTATAATATAATAGAATTTTGATTGGACACAGTGGACTTTACTGCACAGAAGTGGTGAACCAGCATATAGTGGCATTGCACATCATTGAACAACATAATACAATATCAATTGCTGGTCTGCCACCTCCTCACAATGAAGCTGACCAAGCTACATTCATAGGATCTAATTCTGCATAATAACAATCTCAAGTCCCACAGCTTCTGAGGTAAGATCTGCTGCTCTTCCCTAAAATGAAAAAAAACCCTACTCTATTACAGGCAATTCACAGTTTCAAAATGTCTTAAAAATAAAAAAAAGCAAAGGAAAATATGGGAAACTTATGCTGCCCATCCAGAAGTGTATCTTTGCACTGCCAAAGCATCACAATCATGTGGTGTCAATAGCTGTGTAAAGTATCAGTGGTGCTGCATCACAGAAATGTCATGGGATAGCAAGTGTGGTAAGGTCCAATGTGTAACTGCATGGAAGAGAGAGATTGAGATTGAGATTGAGATTGTGTGTGTGTGTATGAGAGAGAGAGAGAGAGAGAGAGAGAGAGAGAGAGAGAGACTACGAGGGGTGTGCAATTTATCAAAAAAAGGCCGGTTTTGGTTCCATTTTTGTCTGGTCCCCGTTCTGATTAATGAGAAATTCCCGAAATCAGGAGGTGAAAAATACAATTCCATGGTCTGATAGCTGAAGTTGAGTTTTCATTCTGGGAAAATCCAGGCTATGGGCAGCAATGGGGGACCTTGTGAGGCACCTCTTTCTGTCATTTGTATGGCTATTGGGATGAAAATGGCCACATTTGGAGGACACATTTACAACTGCAAGCCCCCTCCCAGTTTTCAGAATGTTTGGTCATCCATTTTTAGGACATTTAAAAAATTTCTACAAGTAAACTATTTTTGACTTTTGGTGGCCTTGGGAGGAACACATTAATCAGTACCACCTCTTCCATTCCCACAGGCTTTGCTTTCCTCAAAGCCTGGGCACTTGACCCAGTAAAATGACCCACACCACAGCCATGTCTCACTATTATGCAGGACTTTTGCAAGCACACAGGGAAAAGACAGAAGAAGAGAGTAACAAAGGATAAGGCTTTTTTTGTATTTTAATTTTTTTTGAGGAAAAATATGTTAAGGCTTCTGGTTTGTACACACAGAAGCCAGAAAGAAAACAGGAGAGTGTCAAAGAGATGAACTATCAAGAACAAACGGTTTTTATGTAATATTTAAATATTTGGTGGGGGCAGAGAGACTGCTGGATTGGTGTAGCACACACACAAGCCAGAAGATAGGGCTGGGGAGGGAATATCAGAGAGCAATCAGGTGAAGTAGAAGGAAGGGCTTTTTTTTTGTAACTTTTAATTTTGTGGGGAGGACAGAGTACAGAAGCCAGAAGGTAAGGCTGGGGAAAGATTTAAATGTAAATGATAATCTCCCCATGAGGACCACACTGTCAAGCTAAAGCAAAAACACACAAAAAGCCCTTTAAAAACTAACAGCCCCCCCCAATGTAATTCCACCCATTCCTCTCTAATGAAATTAATAAAATAAAAGAAAGACTATATTTTAACTAAGAAAATGTAATGTATATGAAAAAGATTGGAATTCTCAAAAAGTGATCCCCTAAGCACTAGAAGCAGCAATGGCACTGAGATATAGAACACGGAAATAGCCAGCACACAAACTCCCTATTTCAAATGCCAGGATGCCATATAAAAATGGCGGAACCCACCCTGCTATAAATAAACCAGCTTTGCAAAATGACATATCATTCTCTTTCTTCTTCTGATTGACTCTGGCAAGGCTAACAGGGAAAATCCTGCACACGTTTGCGGATGCTTTTATCACACATTGGCCATATGCAGTCAGATACAATTGAAAATTGGCCGCCACACGTTCAGTGACTGCCAAGCACCCATTTCTGGGGGGCTGTCTTCCAGCTTGCTTGAATTCCCAATTTTCATAACAAGAAACAGAACGAAAGTACACAGCTGTTTCATTGTATATGGTCAGGGCAGGTGGCTGGGAGAACCACCATGGTATAGTTATTTGAGTGTTGGAATATGACTCTAGAGATGAAGGTTCTGATCCCCACTTGACCGTGAAAATCCACTGGGTAATCCTGCGCAAGTCACACACTTTCATCACTAGCTACGATGTCATCAGCCATCCTAGACTGTGAAAGGACCTGACATAAGAGATCTGTTTTAATTATTGTTTTAATTTTGTACTATGTATCTTAATATATTTGTTTTATAGTATTTTATTTTTCTGGGTATTTTAATAGTGTTGTGTCCTGCCCCCTGTCACAGGTGGGTACAAATACAATTTATTGTTGTTTTGTTGTTGTCACACAACACCAACTTGAACCAACTTCAGTTCAGTTTTAGATTAGTGGAAAATTACAACGTCTATGTTAATATATTGTATATCCAGGGGTAACTGCATTGGCCATGCAGCAAAATACAGCAAAATTCATCAAAAGGCAAAATCCAAAAAATGATGGTATCTTTATTGTCCAACTAAAATACAGAAAATACTTCATGTACATTTTTGAAGCTTCTCTGGCTTTGTCATCAGACAGGCTGTTAAAAGTCATATCAGAGAAGAAACGTGATAGTGGTAGAGTCACAGGCCTACATTTTATCTCGTGTGTTATTTCTGTTGACAGTTAAAATGGACGTAGAGAGGAAAATGTATGCAGCTAGAGGCCACTCTCCTTCTTGGCCATGTGAGTACCAGGTGAAAAGGAAAATAAAAAACCAGTAACCTATGTTAAGGAATCCAAGAGAGTGGTCCTATGGTGATAATAATGATGCCCCATTTTGTCAATTCCATTGATTTAAGTGATCAATGGAATGATAAGTGATTACCGATTGATCTAGCAACTAGTATGATTATTTTCTCAGACTTAATCATAAGGCAATCAGGTTTCATTAATTCATTTTTTTAAAGAGGGAAATAATAATGACATTTTAAAATGTGCATATCTTTCGTATGTGAATCCCCCTAAATATGATTTAGGAAGACATCAGCCAGAAGAGTTTTAATTTTATCATCAGCCAGCAAATCTCAGTGTTACTTAGATTATATAGACTGGACTCATGAAATGAAATGGGAGAAGATCCAACTCTGCTTCCCAAAGGAACTTCTACACCAGCATTCCTGCTGCCTGCCTTCTAGACTACAAGAACTGTTGCTGAGCAGGCCTACTTACAAACTGGGCGTGGCTCCCTGCTCCTGCTGTGGCTACCACTTGAGGGCAGCTCCTGTTGGGGGTGGATCATTGAACCTTTTAAGAGCCTACTGGTCTCAGTGGCAGAAGCAGTTCAGAAGCATCACTGTACCGTTCATAGCCTTTGTGGTATTCTACCATCGTTTGTTGCTGCGCGGATGCTGCTGTTTATGCCTGCCCATTGGCTGTGGTGTCTACTGGCCCAACCATTGGCCTCTTCAATTTCGTGGAGCCATCAGTGACATCATTAACAAGCTCTGCAACTGGAAGAATTGGGAAAGGAAAGTAAGGCCTACACTCTTCGAACAGCTGGCTGACCATCGTGTTCTACCTCACCTGCAGCCATTCCATGCTGTCTGTCCGGACAATTTTAACTGCGGAAATATGCCAACTCTATGGCCTAAAGTGCTTATGTGCTTTATTGTGCTTTACTGTGTTTTACTGTGCTTTATTGTGATTAAGTGATTTAGATTGTTAGAGTGTTTTCTTTTGTTATTCCAATATTCTAATTATTTAGGCTGCTGGGACTAATTACCATTCCAGATGGTTGTATAGATCTGATGGGACTCTCCTCTGATGGGTGCTGGCTGGTATTCTACAGGTCCTCTAGTAATTGGGCCTCCTTGTATTCTGGACCTACATTTATTTTATTCCACATTTATTTGAACGTGGTTATTTAAGAAGACATTAATTTTGGAGCCTCTCTCCAACTGGCTCTTTATTTATTTATATACTTTGCTTCTAGACCGCCTCTCTCAGCCCGAAGGCGACTCGATGCGGTGTACAAATAGCAGGAACTGCTCAAGACAAACAAATCAACAGTTATCAATACAATTACTAAGTCACTTTAACAGTTCAGCACTTTAACAATTAAGCACTTTATCAGAACTTTTTAGCACTTCCAGTTGGGAAGACTAGAGGGGAAATGATGCTAAGGGAATGGCTGCCTGTGTACTGTGGAATGCATTACAGTGTCCCTATCTCATCCTTCAAACTTTCTTTTTGTGGTGCACTTACTAAAATACAGGACATGATTGCTTAATAAAAGTTACTCTTTTTCCTAGTAATTAATGGAGATGATTAATGTTTTAGTACTGGTGAAGAGTTTACTGAGAATTTTAAGGCATAATTTGACATAATTCAACAAAAATTGGTCTCGACATAAACCATTCTTACCCTTTTAGCTGATAATACAGAAGAATCATTGTTTCCACAAGCATATTCATCTTCATTTATTCCATATGTGTGCTTTAGGATTTCTCATTTGTCGGAATGAATTTAAAGAAAAGAAACAAAAATAGAGACAAGTGATTGTGCATTTGCTAGATCCATGTTTGTTGTTCATTTGTTCAGTCGCTTCCGACTCTTCGTGACCTCATGAACCAGCCCACGCCAGAGCTCCCTGTCAGCTGTCACCTCCCCCAGCTCCTTCAGGGTCAAGCCAGTCACTTCAAATAGACCATCCATCCATCTTGCCCTTGGTCAGCCCCTCTTCCTTTTTCCTTCCTTTTTCCTTCCATTTTCCCCAGCATAATTGTCTTTTCTAAGTTTTCCTTTCTTCTCATGATGTGGCCAAAGTACTTCATCTTTGCCTTTACTATCCTTCCCTGCAATGAGCTTTATTTACTGAAGTATGGACTGGTCGGATCTTCTCGCTATCCCAGCCACTCTCAGAATTTTCCTCCAATACCACAGTTCAAAAGCATCTGTCTTCCTTCACTCAGCCTTCCCTAAGGTCCAGCTCTCACATCCATAGGTGACTATGGGGGAAGACCATTGCTTTGACTGTGCAGATCTTTGTTGCCAGTGTGATGTCTCTACTCTTCACTATTTTATCGAGATTGGACATTGCGCTCCTTCCAAGAAGTAAGCATTTTCTGATTTCCCTCTATGTCCCACCTCGCAGTCTAAGATAATCTGGGGAGGCCCTGCTCTCACTCCCGCCAGCATCGCAAATGTGGCTGGTGGGAACGAGAGACAGGGCCTTCTCGGCGGTGGCCCCTCACCTATGGAAAGCACTCTCAAATGAAATAAGATTGACTCCATCTCTCCTTGCTTTTAGAAAAAAGCTAAAGTCATGGTTCTGGGACCAGGGGCAGATGTAAATTGTACCTTTGGATTTGACTGGATTGACACTTTGGACTTGACTGGACTGACAATGTATTCCACTTGATGGCTTTAGTTAATGTTGTATATAGTGGTTTTAATGTAATGTTTTAATGCTTTTAATTATGTTGATTATATGGTATATTTTTATATTGTATTGTGGTGGTGCGGCCTGTAGTGCTGCAAATGTAAGCTGTGCTGAGTCCGCCTGCTGGGGTGAGAAGCTACGGGGAACAAATACCATAAATAAATAAATAAACAAACAAACAAATAAATAATTTCCCAGTTGTCATTTGACTTCCCACCTTAGAATTCTAGTCTCCTGTAATGAAAATAATGTCTCTTTTTGGTGTATTATCCAATAGGTGCTGCAGATCCTCATAGAACCGATCTACTTCTGCTTCTTCAGCAGCTGTGGTTGGGCGAATATGTGGATCACTGTAATGTTTAAAGGCTTTCCTTGCACACAAATTGAGATCATTCTGTCATTTTTTGGATTGTATCCAAGCACTGCTTTAACGACTATCTTATTAATTATGAAGGCCACTCCATTTCTTCGGTGTTCCTCTTGTCCGCAGTAGTAGATCTGGTGGTCATCTGATGTGAAGTGACCCATTCCAGTCCATTTCAGTTCGCTGACCCCCCAGAATGTCAATCTTTAGTCTTGCCAACTCACCAATAACAACATCCAGTTTGCCCTGGCTCATAGATCTTACATTCCAGGTTCCTATAATGTGTTGATCTTTAGAGCATTGGATATGTTGTTCACCTCCAGCACCATCAGACACTAGCCTTCCTTTCGGCTTTGAGCTAGCTGCATCATCACATCTGGGGCTAGTTGAACTTATCCTCTGCTCCTCCTCGGTAGCATTTTGACCATCTTCTGACTCGGGAGTCCCATCTTTCAATGGCATACTGACATATCTCTGGTTGTATTGGTCAATTTAGTTTTCTTGGCAAGAATACTGGGGTGATTTGCCATTGCCTTCCCCACCTCTCTGCCATGACTGTCCCATCTTGGGTGTCCCTTCACGGTTTTGCTCGTGGCATCATTAAGGTGCTCAAGCTCCAGCACTACGACAAG
>JARBWK010001739.1:0-17580 GCA_030556195.1 Anolis apletophallus | reverse complement strand
AAGAAGCCAGGCACAGTAAAAGTAGCAGTTAAAGTTTATTTACAAACTTCCCCACCGTGGAAGTCACAAACTTCCCCACAAACTTCCCCACCGTGACTCAAATGAGCCTAGAGACACATCAAGTTGATAGGGAAATCCAATACAAAGCAAATGCCCAGTTCAGACTTCTTCTTAAAATAAAAAAGGCTGAGAGAGTGTGTTCAACCAGTTCAAGTTCATAACCAGCCAGGCAGAATGCAAACAGAAGAGAAGCATCAAACAGTCCTATAGTCAAACCAGGAAGAATGCAGACGAAGTATAAGTGTCAAAATGGTCCTTTAATCCAGCCAGGATGTCACAATGCTGGGTCTAGGCCCGGCCCCTTAATCACACACACAGAGACGATAGTCAATTAACGATTTATTAAACAATTAAGAACAGGTGAAAAAGGTAAAATGTCCAAGTAGTTCAAAGTAAAAAGCAATTAGAATCCAAAAAGCCAAAAGCATTGAGTTGATCAAAAGCAAAGGTCCATAAAATTCAAGCGGAATCAAACAAGGCAAGGGAATCCGTAGGAACACAACAAGGCAAAGTCCATGAAAATACAAGGTCCAAAGTAGGTACTTGGCAAGGCAGCCAGACTATGGCTTCAGGGATCTCGGTCGCTTCACTCCCTTCTGATCAGAAGTGGCCGACCAACTGAGGAACTGTTCCCATGGAACGTATACTTAATCCCCCCCTTTGTGAGACCAACGCCGCTCAGACTTTGTCTCCATTCCTTTCGGTTAGACTCAATACTTTTCCTGCGATCAAAACTCCTTCCCAGCCGAGCCGCAGCTGGCTCGCTATCTTCCTGAGAAGCTTCCTCCCCTTTGGTTTCCATCAGCTCATCCCCCGCTGGTTCCCAGATACGTTTCTGGGAACCATGCCCTCCCGGTCTTTCATATGCGTTATCAGAGTCTGAGTCAGCCTGACCTTCTCCGTCCGAATAAGCCTCGGGCCAGGTGTTGTCCAATTGCAAATTGTCTGTAGGAGATGCAGGTCCATCAGCCCCTCCATCCGCTCCATCTGTATCCATGGCAATCGGGTCCAAAGCAATTGGGACCCCTGGGCGGCACGGACCCCGGCTGAACTGGAGGCTGGGTTGCTACACAGGAGGAATGCAAATAAAGCAGTGAAGTCAGGTCAGTCCAGAATCCAAACGAAGGAACAGCAGAATCGAGCACAACAGGGATTTAAGGTAGAGCAGCTGAGAACAGGATACAAAGATGCAGAAATCCACAAAATACAATACCAATGTTCAGAATTCCACAACCACCAGCCAAACAGTAAACGCCTAGATCAGCAGCAACCCAGAACATGAAGCAATGGCCTGGATGGCAAGTACAACGCCTTGCCAGCTGCAACAATTGGTTAATTACAAGCCCCCTTTATTCTGTGCTCCTCAGGGCTTAATTGCACCAACACCCCTTCCCCATTTCTTTCAGCTGCCAGGAGGAGTCCTGTGCTACCCTTTGTCTCTCACGCCAGACAATATGTCTCCTGCAGTGACTTAACTCTCCCCAACATTCCCCATGAGTCCCATTCCCATTACCCCATTCGCCGTCTCCCGTGAACCCCACAAACGAATCACTGCTGGTGGGTTCCAAGCAGATATCCCATATCTGTTGCACATTAGTCCAATTCATCTCACTAGAGTCACCTTCAGTTCTCTGTGACCCCTCATCCCAACCTCTCATTTCCTGCTCCTCATCCCCACTCCCATCATCTTCCAAAAAACCCACAAACATTTCATCCCCAGAAGAATCGCTAAATTGTTGCTTTAATCTCTTCCTTTCTTGCTCCTCATCCAACACTTGCTCACGAGTAGACCGTTTTGTATCCCAAACTACAGACTCCTCTCTCTTAGCCTCAGGCTCAACTACAACATTATATGATGCACACGTTTCTGTCATTATGAATGGCCCATAAGCAAAAATGTAGAATGTATGGTGTCATTGATATATGTTTTCAAACATTCAAATAAGAGGCATTCCTTATAATTAGGGACTCCTGATTTCAGATTATGTCTATAATAATTCCATGATCTTAGGAACTGGTGATAGATACAGTTCTCATCATATCTGACAGATTATCTGCCAAAATGACATGGAAAAGTCAACTGAAAAGTGAATAATGCCTATTACCGGTCAACCACTAGGAAAATCCTTTTTTCTGTTTTATAGCAGCTACATTCTGATTATTTGACAGCTGTAATGTTAGGCTTGCCTTCATTTTGTTAACTAGAGTTCTGTGTCTTTCTCAGCTACATATTTGACACAAATTCACAATGAACAGCTTTGTTGCTATACCTGCATGATGCCGGGGGGGGGGGGGGGATTTGTCCATTAACTGACGGATTGCAACTCATCCAGACAGTCACTGCAATAAAAAGGGGGCTTCCAGGCAACGTCCTGGACACACCCAAATTAATCCACCACAAACTAGGAAAATCATGGTTTTTGGCAAATTAATTTGATAGTAGGTTTATTCCATGCCTTCTTGGAAGGTGTGGGATAAACCCAATACTTCTGGTGTCTGGACTGCAGCCCATACAGTATTCCCACCATTAAATTATCTCAGAAAACTGTGAGAAGATGAACCCCCTCCCCAAAGGCCCCAAAAAGCCCCTTAGAAAAGAAAAGTACTTACCTGGCTTCCATGAGATGGCTGCCAGAGTTCTCCTAGTCTGTGCCGGGGGGTGGTGGGAGAGGAAAATCCGGCAGCCATCTCATGGAGGCTGGGTATGTACTTTTGATTTTTCATGCTGTTTTAGAGGGCTTTGGGGAGGGGGTTACAGTGTCCCAGTGTTCTTTCAAGTAGTCCTGGAAGAACACCTGGACACTCGCCCCAGAAAGTGCACACTTTCTGGGGTGTGTGTAGATGGGCCCCCAGGAACATATTTCTTTTTTTAAAAAATGTGGATGTTCCTGGGATAACAGCTTGCCTGTAAGGGCCCTCTGTCAAAGGGAAAGGAAAATGGAATCCTCTGCAAAAATACAGAAATGATACAATTCCTCTTTAGCGTTTGATTTAATAGAAGATTTTGGGTTTCAGCATATGATTTTGTTTTTATTTTATCTTGAGCGGTGCATTATTTCCTTCTCTAAAAGGATGTATAATGTTTTAATTAACCAGTTCTCATCTTCCAAGATCAGTGTATTTTATTTTATCTTTACTTTTTATATAACCCATTTCCCATTATTTGCATGAGAAATGGAAAATTGCGGTGAAGCTACGTTCAAATCAACCGGCTGGACAGGGTGGACCCTCTCTTAAAGATCCCACCGCTGCCGCCAATATGTGACCACTCCACTTCTTGACCGGCCTCAGACTGGACAATCTTTCTATGTCCACACTGCTGACCTCCAATCCAAGGAAACCTCGAGTTACCTCAGCAACTTCACGTTTATTGGCAGGGTACTGTCTCACCCCTTCACCATTTAACTGACTGGAGTTTTAAAACTTCTCAGTGACCACTTGACCACGCTGCCACCATTTATCCGGCTGACCACTGACTTTGAGGGCCACCACCAATAAAAGAATCAGGAGAGGTGTTTTCCTTTTAAGATGCAAACAATTTATTTTGACACAAATGGGTACAATCTTGGTTGGTTTCAAACTTCCTTAGAGGCACAACTTTTTCTGTTACATAACACAATGGGGACCTATTATAGGGTTTCCACTAAACCTCTATAAACCCCTGCAACTTTAACTAGGGTCTCTATACCCTTTAACTGGACTGCTCACTAGCAGACCTTAAGACACACACTAACACTGGACCGTTCTCTTTCAGTCCTTAGGACACTCTCAACTAGAACATAACTCCTCCCCCTCTCATTTGGCAGTTGGCTTCCCGCTCTTTTCCAACTGTAGAATTCAAACCTGAACATTCTACTAGCCTCTAGCCCTGGTTGCCATGGCGACAGCTCTTCTAAGCTTCTGCCATGCCTCCCTTCTGTTTCACCCACAGAAACAAACCATAGAACATTCAAAACAACATACATTTTAACACATGTCACACAACATTTACACACAAATAATCAACATCATTACATTACCTTCCTTCCTCCCGAAATTATTTTTAATTCTCTCTGTCCAGAGTGAATTAAAAATAATGCCGTTAGCAAGACATTATATAATCTTATACATTTCACATATACATTTATACTTACACAACTATATACAAACCATATCCATTCTGTAATCTGAATTTAAGTAACTCTCGATAAAGAGTCAGCTACTACATTCGATTTGCCTTTCACATGCACTACCTTAAAATCGTAGTCTTGCAAGAGTAAACTCCATCTTAAGAGTTTGTTGTTAGTACCCTTAACATTACTCAGCCATTTTAATGGCGCATGATCCGTCTGCAAAACAAACTTCCTGCCCCACAGATATGGTCTCAGTTTTTGAATCGACCACACTATGGCGAGACATTCTTTCTCGATGGTAGAAAGACTACTTTCTCTCGGCAATAGCTTTTTACTTAAAAACATTACAGGATGCTTTTCCCCATCCTCGTTTAACCGTCTATAATCAACACAAAACCTTATTGTGTTGTCTGGTTTTTGAACTAACACGACGGGTGATGCCCAAGGACTACTGGATGGTTCTATAATCCCCATATCCAGCATTTCCTGAACTTCTCTATCAACACACTCCACGAGTTTCCCTGTGACTCGATAGGGAGTAGACGCAATGGGTAAGGCGTCTCCTGTTATAATTTGATGTTGCACCCCTTCTACTCTTCCCGGTAAATCCGAAAACAAATTTTTATACTTATGGAGCAGTTCTCTAAGTTGCTCCTGCTGTTTGCAAGTCAGCCCTTCATCAAGCTTTACCTGACTCACACTCTTGTCAGCCTTCCTATTCCCTTCCCAGAAATGAAACGATCCATTTACACCTTCATTAACTATTATACATACATCTACTGATCTTTCAACATAAGGTTTAAGCGAGTTAACATGCACCAGTTTTTCCAGTCCTGATTGTAATTCTTGTATCAAGTAGTTAACTCTGCTGGCACGCTTAACAACTGTCCATGGTCCTGTCCATTTCAATTGAAGTTTGTTGACTCTTTCCGGGATCAAATATAGTACTTTATCACCAACGTCGAAGGATCTCTCTCGGGCTGATTGATCATACCAGGTCTTCTGTTTCTGCTGTGCTGCTGCAAGGTTGTCTTGAGCGATAACTCTTGCCATCTCCATCGTCTCCCGTAAACTCTGTAGATACCGACTCACTGGAACTGGCTCTGCAACCGAGGAAGTCTCCCAGTGCTCTCTCACTAGATCCAGCGGACCTCTCGCCTTCCTTCCAAGAGTAACTCGAAAGGGCTGTATCCTGTACTGCCTTGTGGAGTCTCTCTGCATGCAAACAGGAGTTGCTGTAGTTTCTCATCCCAATCGGCTGGATGTTGTTGAGTGTACGCCTTGATCATTCTTACTAAGGTCTTATTTAGGTTTTCCACAAGACCATTAGTTTGTGGATGGTAAGCAGACGATGTCAGATGTTTAATTCCACACATCTCCAACAGTCTTTCCATCAGTCTTGACGTAAACTGGGTTCCCAAATCCGAAATCAGTTCTTTGGGATATCCTGTTCTTCCCCATATAGACAACAAGGCGTTCGCTACTGTGGTTGTATCAATATTAGTCAACGCCACTGCTTCTGGGTACCTCGTGGCATAGTCCATCAAAGTAAGGATATACCGACGTCCTCTACGACTTGCCTTTGGTAAGGGTCCCACAATATCGATCCCCACACGATAAAATGGTTCTCCAATTAGTGGCATAGGAATTAGGGAACCTTGGTCTTGTCTTTTCCTGTTCCGACACGCTGACATGTATCACACGATTGACAAAACTCTTTAATGTGCTGATACATATTGGGCCAAAAGAAATTTCTGGTGATGCGCTGTGTGGTGCGTCGAATTCCCATATGGCCACCTTGTGTGCTTGCGTGTGCCAAATTCATAAGTTGTTCCCTATAAGCTTGGGGCACAACTATTTGTGTACAAGAACTAGTTCCTCCTGGAGACTTTACACACATGGTCTCTCTATACAACACTCGTCCTTTAACTACAAATCTTGAAGGATTTTCTTTTGATAAGACTTTCGTCTCATCCTGAGCCGCAGTAAATAAAGATCTCAGTGTTTCATCTGCCTTTTGCTCATTAGCAATATCCTCTTCTCCTGCTCCTGTTTTCACTAACTCTATTATATTTGAACTTGTCTCAGGATTTTCTTCAGGGATAATATCAACTGGTAAACAAGAAACATCTTGCTGTTTAACTGGACCTTCAGTTAACTCATCATCTCTTGTTAAATACTTGATCTTCCTTACAATATCATTCCCCAGCAGACAATCAAAAGGAATGTCCTCATATATTGCAAAATCCCAAAATCCTTTCCAATTCTTATATTGGATTGGCAAAGACACAACGTCGCACAACACTGCCCCTACTCCTTTTAGTCTAAGCTGAGACACAGGTTTTCTGAATGCCTCTGGCACATGTTCAGGGCGAATCACACAGACCTCCGATCCGGTGTCTCTCCATCCTAATATTTCGTTTTGACCTACTTGAAGTGGTTCAAAGTAGTCATCTCTATCTGTGTCCAACATAACAAAAAGGCATTGTTTTTCTAAGGGATTATGTACTTGCATTGGTTCCGAAGAACTCTTTCCTTTATTAGACTCAAGCCCCTTCTCAAAACTCTTTTCTAATATTGGAGTTATACATAAGGAAGATTTTTCCTTGCTATGTAGATAACATTGTGCTTTCATATGTCCAAACTTGCCGCATGAAAAACACATTCTCTTAGCCATATCAAAGCTTGGACGATTTCCACTACTGAGGGAGCCATCTCTGAGGTAATTTTTCTCCTCAGGCCTTCTGTAACGAGCGTACTCTCCTGCAGCATTTTTAGCCTCTTGATACTGTGGCAACACTTTGTATGGTTTCTTGAAACAATGTTTCTCCACTGGTTTGTAGCCTTCAGCCTTACAAACTCCTTCTCTCAATGTCACCATCTTATCCACCATAAGAGCTGCTTGACTGGGTGTTTCAGGATTCCTTTCTTGAACTAACCATTTATACTCTGAGGGAACATTTTGATAAAACTGTTCCAGGATCATCAGATCCTTAAGTTGCTGAAAACTGGTAATTTGAGCACCTTTTAACCAACTATCGAAATACTGGCTTTGCTTTGATGCTAGCTGACAGAAACTTTCGGTTTTCTCCTTTTTTCAAGGACCTGAACTTAACTCTGTAATGTTCTGGCGTCAACTGAAGCTTCTGTTGGACCTGTTGTTTAAACTTCTGGTAAACCTTGTGGTCCTGTTCTGCCATATCGCTATAAATCTCCAGCAACTGTCCGCAGATCTGTGGTCGTAAATATGTCATCCATCTCTCCTCTTCAATTTCAAAATCATAGCAACATCTTTCAAAAGAAACCAAAAATTTCTCCACACTATCCCCTTTTACATACTTCGGGAATCTCCTCAGGAGTTGGTCTATAGAACCTTCTGCCTGCACCTCTTGAACTGGCCTGGCACGCTGAGAGGCATTCCCTCTCTCAGACTCCAACCTGGCTATTTCTCTTTGCAACTCTCTCTCCTTTTCTCTCTCTTCTCTTTCCTTCTCTTCTCTTTCTCTTTGCATCTCTCTCTCCTTTTCTTCTCTTTCTCTTTGCATCTCTCTCTCCTTTTCTTTCTCTTCTCTTTGCATCTCAAGTTTCATCACCTCAAGCCTAAACCGGTATTCTCCAGACATTTTACTTGACTCTGATTCTGAAATTTCAGAGTCTTCTCCTTCCTGCAGAACCTCAGGCTGCCCTGCTTCCTCCAAAGCCCTCGTTTGTCTCTCCTGGTGGTCATTTTGCCGAACTTTTACCTCAGAACTTTAAACTAAACTATTAAAGTTCCTACTACCACACGACTTTGGTCAGTAAACTGAGAAATTAAACAAATTCCTCTGGTAGCCTTGCTTTCGCACTGGATCAGTTTTCTTACACGATCCCACCGCTCTGCCGCCAATATGCGGTGAAGCTACGTTCAAATCAACCGGCTGGACAGGGTGGACCCTCTCTTAAAGATCCCACCGCTGCCGCCAATATGTGACCACTCCACTTCTTGACCGGCCTCAGACTGGACAATCTTTCTATGTCCACACTGCTGACCTCCAATCCAAGGAAACCTCGAAGTTACCTCAGCAACTTCACGTTTATTGGCAGGGTACTGTCTCACCCCTTCACCATTTAACTGACTGGAGTTTTAAAACTTCTCAGTGACCACTTGACCACGCTGCCACCATTTATCCGGCTGACCACTGACTTTGAGGGCCACCACCAATAAAAGAATCAGGAGAGGTGTTTTCCTTTTAAGATGCAAACAATTTATTTTGACACAAATGGGTACAATCTTGGTTGGTTTCAAACTTCCTTAGAGGCACAACTTTTTCTGTTACATAACACAATGGGGACCTATTATAGGGTTTCCACTAAACCTCTATAAACCCCTGCAACTTTAACTAGGGTCTCTATACCCTTTAACTGGACTGCTCACTAGCAGACCTTAAGACACACACTAACACTGGACCGTTCTCTTTCAGTCCTTAGGACACTCTCAACTAGAACATAACTCCTCCCCCTCTCATTTGGCAGTTGGCTTCCCGCTCTTTTCCAACTGTAGAATTCAAACCTGAACATTCTACTAGCCTCTAGCCCTGGTTGCCATGGCGACAGCTCTTCTAAGCTTCTGCCATGCCTCCCTTCTGTTTCACCCACAGAAACAAACCATAGAACATTCAAAACAACATACATTTTAACACATGTCACACAACATTTACACACAAATAATCAACATCATTACAAGGTCTCTTTAGTATTTGTGCTTTCTTTTTTCTCTCCTCTTTATATGTACAAAGATGGAAAATTCAGTGTTGTACAGTTCTCCTTTTTCAAATATCAACTTTGTCCTATCTCATTATTTCACCAATTTAGGATTTTTTTAATGTCTGTACCTAAGATTCACAGGTATTTCTCAACATATAAACATGCTTTTACATGCCTTTCCAAATATAGATGAGGAAGATATGAGAGAGCACTCAATGGAAGCCAAAGAAGGAAAAGGAGGCTAAAATGCATTGGTATTTTAAAAATAAAATAAAATAGAAACAGTTATCCACTGAGCACTGGTAATAATAATAATAATAACAATAATAACTTTATTTATATCCCACCACTATCTTCCCAAGGGAACTCGGGGTGGCTTACATGAGGCCAAGCCCAACAATTACATCAAAGCAAATATACAACTTAAAAGAATACATCACAAAATAAATGAAAATAATGAAAAGCAGTAACAAATAAACACAAAATACAATATAAAATCACAATAATTGATCACGATGGGTAGGACCGGTTGCAAAGATTAAATGTTTAAAAACTCTAGGTGAAATAAGTAATGTAGTATATCTAGTAGGCCTGGGTTGGTTCAGTTGGAATCTTTGTAATTCGGAATAAATTCAGAGCAAATTCCTTTTTGAAGCTATTTCAAAGCCATTTGGGAACTTGGAAGTATCCTTGCCATTTCGAAGCTTTTTCTGCCATTTCTCTTATGACTCAGTAAGTGAGTCGGAAATGATTCAGCTTTTCAAACCAGTGTGGATGGATTCCCTTCATTTCCTTTCCCCCCCAAGTCAGACCTGGGACCAGAGCCGTGTTCAACCCAGTTTGGATGTGGATGCCCTTCCCTCCCACGTCAGACCTGGGGTGAGAGCCACTGTCACGATGCACGGACTTGACCGGCCCCTTAATCACACACACAGAGACGGGCTGAAGGCTAACTACTTTATTGAATATAAAAACAGTCCAAAAGGTAAATTGTCCATAGAAGAGATAAATGCAATCAAAGGCTTGAAGCAACAAGGTCCAAAACAGCTTGGCAAAACAATCCAAAGGCTAATGCAAGGCTTGAGCAAGGCTCCGCAAGGCAATGCGGGAACAGGAACAAGGCAAGGTGAATGCAAGGCAAACTTGGTGACCACGAGCCAGCTCGGCTCCGTAGATCCACTTCGCTAACACGCCTACTCAGAAGAGACGTGGCGAAGCACTGGGGATGCGTTCCCACGCCTGCTCTACTTAATCATTCGGCCGAGGTCCCCGATGCTCTAGGCCCCGTCGTCTCCAATCTCTGCTGACGGACCTCGGCCTGTCTAGGCTGCGGTGCCATCCCCTTCTCCCAGACTCAATGCTACTTCTCCTATCAAAGGAGATAGTGACCCAGCTGTCTCTCAGCAGCTGGGTCACTATCTACATGAGAGCTCTCCTCCCTAGAATCTTCCCAGGCGCGGTCATCCCTGTTTTCACTCAAAAGCTCCTGTGACCCTCTCCCCCGGGTGCTCATAACTCCCAGAATTGCTGTCCTCCATTTGCACCTGGTTATCTATGTCTACGTCAGGGCCAAAACACAGCTCTTCCCATGCCAAACTTTCTGTGGGCGAAGGAGGCCTGCTGATGGGAAACTGTCCTTCCCACCCTTCCAAATCCTCTTCTGAATCTGTCTCTGCAGCTGCAGGCCCCAATGCCAATGGAACCCCGGGTCCTAGCCCCTGCTCTCCAGGCACAAACGAGAACTGCTGTGCTACACTATCCCCCCCCCCCTCAGGGCCCCTCCGAGGCCTCCCGTGAGGCTTGGGTTTGTCAGGGTACTTGCGGTGAATCCTCTCAACAATGTCCGGGCGTGAACATCTCGAGCCGGCGTCCAGGAGTGCTCTTCCGGCCCGAAACCTTTCCAGTCAATCAAATAATCCAGCTTCCGGTATCTGATGCGTGCATCCAGGATGTCCTGCACCTCGAACTCCTCCTTCCCGTCCCGCATCACAGGGGGAGGGGCGGCTGCGTCACATCAGGCCGCACCCCCTTCGCCGGGCGGAGCAAAGAACGGTGAAACACAGGGTGGATCTTCATGTCCGCTGGGAGTTGTAGTTTGAAGGAAACAGGCCCCACCTTTTCCAACACCGTGTAAGGGCCCAGAAATCTCGCATCCAACTTGCGGCTAGGCCTCTGCGTGGGCAGATTCTTGGTAGACAGCCAAACTTTATCCCCCACCAGGATCTCAGGGCCCTCCTGGCGCCACCGATCAGCCATCCGCTTGTAATCCGCTTTAGCCTGGTCCAATTGAGTACGTAGCAAATCTTGGAACGCAGTGAGCTCCCGAAGCCAATCCTCTGCCGCCGGCAGTGCTCCAGACGGGTCCACCAGAGGGTAGAACCGAGGATGGTGTCCATAGTTAGCAAAGAAAGGAGTCTCTTTGATGGATTCCTGCGTCGCATTGTTGTAGGCAAACTCCGCCAAAGACAACAAGAACGCCCAATTGTTTTGCTGATAGTTGACATAGCACCGCAGGTACTGTTCCAATGTGGCGTTAACCCTTTCGGTTTGCCCGTCGGACTGAGGGTGATGGGCCGTGGACATCTGAACATCAATCCCCAGCAGCTTCTGGACAGCCTTCCAGAACTGGGAAGTGAATTGGGAGTCACCAAACTCTGTGGAAGTCCATGCAGCTGAAACACATGTTGCACAAACATATCAGCAGTCTCCTTGGCCGTAGGCACCCCCACACAGGGGATGAAGTGTCCCATCTTGGTGAAACAGTCCACCATGACCAGGATCGTGGTGAAACCCTTGGACTTGGGCAGGTCGGTGATGAAATCGGCCGAAATCATCTTCCAGGGAGCGGAAGGGGTCGGGAGCGGCTGGAGCAAACCGGCCAGCTTGCCCCCTTGGTTCTTGGCCCGCTGGCACACAGGGCAAGAGCCCACATAGTCCTCCACATCCCTCCACACTTTAAGCCACCAAAAGTCCCGTAGCACTAACTGAAGGGTCTTGAACAGCCCGAAATGACCTGCGGCCCGGCTATCATGGCAAAGCTTGAGAATGTCCTCCCGCTCAGGCCCAGGGGAAACATAGACAGAGTCGCGGTGGTAGAGCACCCCGTTCTTTACCTGGAAAGGGGCCTGCACCCCCTTGGCCAGCTGCTCTTGCACCCAAGGATCGGTCCGTTGGCGCGCCTGGACCCGGTCACTCAGCGGTCGCTTGTCCCCAGGGGCCGGCGGGGCCACTGGAGGGTTCACCGGGGCCGCCCGGGTGGCCGCAAAATTCTCCGCTTTCAGCAGACGGGCCTCGGAAAGCCCCTCTCCGCCACGAACATACTCCGGCTTCCGAGACAGAGCATCAGCTTGCTTGGTCTGTTTGGGAGTCACATAGTGGATGCGGAAATTGAATCGCTCAAAGAACAGGGACCATCTCTGTTGCCTCTGGTTCAATTTGCGCTGGGTCTTCAAGTTCTCCAAATTCCGGTGGTCAGTGTGAACTTCCACCGGGAATTTGGCCCCTTCAAGGAGGTGTCGCCAAACTTCAAAGGCGACCTTGATGGCCAGGAGCTCCTTCTCCCAAATGGTATAGTTCTTTTCCGGAGCTGTCAGCTGCCGGAAGTAGTAGGCACAGGGCAACAAGTCCGTCCCTGAGGCTGTAGCAGGATCGCTCCCACTGCTACATCCGAAGCGTCAGCCTGCACGATGAAAGGGGTGCGTGGGTTGGGGTGCTGCAGAAGCGGCTGGGTGGTGAACAGCTGCTTTAACTTGCGGAAACCCACATCCGCCTCCGGTGTCCACCGGAATGGCACCTTTCCCCGCAGGCACTGGGTGATAGGATCAGCCCACTTGGCAAAGTCAGGAATGAACTTTCTGTAGTAGTTGGCAAAGCCCAGGAATCATTGAATGTCCTTTTGCTGGCCGGAGCCGTCCAGTCAGCCACAGCTTGGACCTTGGTGTCATCCATGGCAATGCCCGTAGGCGAGATGCGGTAGCCCAGAAAGTCCACCTCCCGCAGATCAAAAGCACATTTCTCCAGCTTAGCATAGAGCCCGTGGGCTCTCAGTCTCTGGAGCACTTCCTTGACATGGCGGTCATAGGTCGCCTGATCCGGAGAAAAAATCAGCAGGTTGTCCAGGTAGACTGCCAGATAACGATCCAGCAGGTCCCGGAAAATGTCATTCATGAAATGTTGGAAACAGGCTGGGGCGTTGCACAAACCGAATCCCATCACCAGGTATTCGAAACTGCCTCACTTGGTCTGGAAGGCCGTCTTCCATTCGTCGCCCTGGCGAATCCGCACCAGGTTGTAAGCCCCCCTCAAGTCCAGTTTCGTGAACACTTTGGCTCCCCGCATCCGCTCCAACAGCTCGGGGATCAGGGGTAGGGGGTAGCGGTTGCGAATCATGATCTTGTTGAGCTCCCGGTAGTCATTGCAAAGACGCAGCTCCCCCGATTTCTTCTTAACAAAAAGAATGGGCGCCCCGGCCGGGGACTGAGAAGGCCGAATGAAGCCCTTCCGCAGATTCTCATCCAGGAACTCCCGGAGAGCCTGTTGCTCTGGTTCCGAGAGAGGGTAGAGTCTCCCCCGCGGGATGGGGGCTCCAGGTTCCAATTCAATGGCACAGTCATAGGGCCGGTGTGGAGGCAAGCGTTCCGCCTCCTTCTCGCTGAACACATCCCAAAATCCGGCATATTTCTTGGGCAGCGTGGCTACGTTTTCCACCTCTTGGGCCTGGCAAGCCCGGGCCGTCATGCAGTGACTCTGGCAATGGTCGGAAGAAAAAATTAACTGTCTCTTGGCCCAGGAAATCTGGGGGTCGTGAAGTGCGAGCCACACAATGCCCAGGACAATGGGGAAATCTGGCAACTTGGTCACAAGGAAAGAAATGTCCTCTTTGTGGGAGCTGGTCCACATCTTGGTAGGGGCTGTATATTGAGTCACAGCCCCTGTCTTCAGGGTTCTCCCATCAATAGTCTGTACACCCTTGGGCTCTTGAAGATCAAGAAATTGTAATCCAGCAGACTTGGCATAGTCTGCATCGATGAAGTTGTTGGTGGCCCCGAGTCGATCATGGCGTGGACCATCATTGGCTCCTTCTCAGGGGACCATAGGCTGACCATTACAAGGAACAATTGTCCAGTCTTGGGTTCAGGGGGGAGGTTAGTGACGGGCGGCCGAGTGAGCGAACCCTCTTACACCCGGCCGGCCCCTTCCCCATCGCCTGATGGCTTCCTCAGCCTCCGGGGCCCCTCCAAGGGCGGCTGAGGCCCGCGGAGTCGTCCGACGCGTCTTCTGGGCGCATTCTCTAGCAAATGTCCAGCCCCTCCGCAAGACCAACACAAGTTGAGACGCTGACGGCGTGCTTTTTCCGCTTGGTCCACCTTGGGTCGCACTGTTCCCAACTGCATGGGCTCCGGCTCATCCAAGGGCGCAGGGGCCGGCGCGAACTGTCGGGGCAAGAACTGCCCGGCCCCCGACTCCTTCCGCGCAGCCGGCTTCTCCACCACACCTTTGTCCCAACGCCTCCGGGTTTGCAACCCCGCTTCCACACGTAGGCTCAGGGCGATTGCCGCCTCCATATCCGCGGGGCGAGCGTGTTTCAACATCTCCTGTTGCAGTTCCGATGACAGTCCCTTGATGTATTGGTAACGCAGGGCCGAGGGATTCCAGTCCACCTGGGCAGCCAACACTCGGAACCGGGAAATGTACTGGGACAAGGACATGCCCCCCGCCGACAGCCGATCCAAATCTCATTCGGCTAACTCCGCATTCACTGGTGCTCCCCAAGTCGCCTTGATGGCATCCAGAAAAGCTCTCAACGTGTTCATATGGGGGGATTGGCTCCGACGCAAAGTAGTAGCCCACGTTGCTGCCGTTCCCTCCAACAGGTTGTAGACAAACCCCACTTTGGCCCGGTCATTGGCAAACTCATTGGGCCGCAACTCCAGGTATATTTCCACTTGGCCAAGGAACACCTCAACTAGAGCTGGGTTGCCTTCAAAACGTGCCGGCGCCGACACCCCCGGGTGTCGGCCGGCCCTGGGCCGAGCTCTCCTAGTTCTTGTTGCATCTCCGCCACTTGGGCATCCGACAGGTTGGCCATGGCGGCAACGGTCTTTGCGCGCTTCTTGCGGTGGCCCGTGATGTGATAAGGGGTTCTTGGAGTGCTTCGGCCAACTGTCACGATGCACGGACTTGACCGGCCCCTTAATCACACACACAGAGACGGGCTGAAGGCTAACTACTTTATTGAATATAAAAACAGTCCAAAAGGTAAATTGTCCATAGAAGAGATAAATGCAATCAAAGGCTTGAAGCAACAAGGTCCAAAACAGCTTGGCAAAACAATCCAAAAGGCTAATGCAAGGCTTGAGCAAGGCCCGCAAGGCAATGCGGGAACAGGAACAAGGCAAGGTGAATGCAAGGCAAACTTGGTGACCACGAGCCAGCTCGGCTCCGTAGATCCACTTCGCCAACACGCCTACTCAGAAGAGACGTGGCCGAAGCACTGGGGATGCGTTCCCACGCCTGCTTTACTTAATCGTTCGGCCGAGGTCCCCGACGCCCAGGCCCCGCTGTCTCACCCTGCTGACGGACCTCGGCCTGTCTAGGCTGCGGTGCCATCCCCTTCTCCCAGACTCAATGCTACTTCTCCTATCAAAGGTCTCGACCTTGTCTCTCAGCAGCTGGGTCACTATCTACATGAGAGCTCTCCTCCCTAGAATCTTCCCAGGCGCTTTCATCCATGTTTTCACCAAAAGCTCCTGTGACCTCCCCCGGGTGCTCATAACTCCCAGAATCGCTGTCCTCCATTTGCACCTGGTTATCTATGTCTACGTCAGGGCCAAAACACAGCTCTTCCCATGCCAAACTTTCTGTGGGCGAAGGAGGCCCGCTGATGGGAAACTGTCCTTCCCACCCTTCCAAATCCTCTTCTGAATCTGTCTCTGCAGCTGCAGGCCCCAATGCCAATGGAACCCCGGGTCCTAGCCCCTGCTCTCCAGGCACAAACGAGAACTGCTGTGCTACAGCCACATCCAAACTGGGTTAAACATGGCTCTCGCCCCAAGTCTGACTCAGGAGAGAAGGACATCCGCATCCAAACTGGGTTAAACACGGCTCCCGCCCCAGGTCTGATGCAGGAGAGAAGGACATCTGCATCCAAACTGGGTTAAACATGGCTCTTGCCCCAGGTCTGACATGGGAGGGAAAGGAAACAAAGGGAATCCATCCACACTGGTTTGAAAAGCTGAATCATTTCTGACTTACTGAATCATAAGAGAAATGTCGGAAAAAGCTTTGAAATGACAAGGATACTTCCGGGTTCCCAAATCGCTTCAAAATCGCTTCAAAAATAATTTATTCTGAATTATGAAGATTCCAACTGAACCTACCCAGGCCTAGTAAGCATACACACACACACACACACACCCCAACTGAAAAAGGCCCTTTCACCACATTTTTTCTGCTTCCAGGACATTTTATCCAAAGACACATTTTTTGACCAACAAATGACCTATGAGGGACTTCCAGGCAGCGCCAAAATCTGTGTTTTACATTAAAGACAAAAGATTCAGGGAGCTGAGAGCAGGTTTCCCACAGACCTTTTAGTTCCAGATTCGGTCATCCACCATCCTCACAGGCCTCCTCTGTANCAGAACAAGATGGAGTGAGGACAATGGACATCTGGTGGAAGGTTTAGTTTTTTAAAAATCACTGTTATATGCCAGACTATGCACATGCAAATATCTGCACATGCAAATATCTTAATGTAAACATAAACAGTATGTGCACATATACAGTGCAGTGCATAACAGAGAGAATTTTCTAACTAAAAAAAGACCCTTCTGCTGGATCTCGGTCTTCCCCTAATTGTTAATTCAAGCTCTGCTTAAGATTATAACATTTAAAATAAAGAGTTTCAGATAGTTCTCGTACTTTCCATTTGTGCTTCCTTTAAAACAGCATTGTGTCTGTTTCACAGCCCAATCAGCTGATCAGCTATTATGGGCTTTTTAAAAGTGCAAGTGTGCTGGAGCAGTCTCCACAAGTACGTGGGGAAGGAAATCACATGCAGGAATATACATTGATGTGAATACGTGCATCCTCCAGCCAGAATTGGGATATACACAGACCTTTACCCTGTATTTTGATGTGTTAAAGTGAATCAACACAAATTTAGCACTAGAATTATGTAAACCCCCCTAACCCGGTAACTTCCATGTTTTAGCTGCTGTGTAGATGGACCCATAGTCACAACCCCAGGTGGAGATCTTACATCCATACATGGTTACTCTAGAATTAGATAATTGAAATTAACATAGGAAAAAAAAGTTAAGCATGAGTCAATGAGAGCAATTTACAATTCTAGGGTTGCCCATTTAATTATAAATAAATATGATTTTTAATGCTAATCCTCTCTTTTGTCAATTGTTTACAGATGAATTGACTATACTGCAGTTAAGGTTTGCACATTAGATGTCTTGTATCTCTACATTCATCTATCATGCAAGTAGGAAGGTGATATTATGTGCATTATCTTGTTTCATCTTGTATATTCATTTCAAGCTCAGAATAAAACCTCCATATGGAGAATTAGCTCTACATGATCAACTATTAAAATTCAAGGTTCTGCTTGTACAAGTCTGAGCTTTCATGAGCTTCATGCCCATACAATCCT
>JARBWK010001738.1:0-17585 GCA_030556195.1 Anolis apletophallus | reverse complement strand
CTTAAAGTGACCAAGAGACCCGGGGGGAGGGGGTTTTTGCCAGGCAAGACATCCCCCCAGAGACGCCATTGGACAAAGCAAGATGTTTCATTATTATATCCCACATTCATGGGGTTATTGGGATAACAATACAAAAGGTTTGCTAGGGTAGACCCTCTCCCACCCAGTCTCAGCCCCCTCCCCCTCCCCCTGAATCAAAATCCTGGCTACGGCCCTGGCTATCTATCCCATGTATCTCTCTCTCTCTCTCTCTCTCTCTCTCTCTCTCTCTCTCTCTCGAATAGAGAGTTGGAAGAGGCCCCAAGGGCCATCTAGTCCAACCCCGTGTGCCTTCATGCAGCCGAAGCACAATCAAAGCACCCCTGGCAGAGGTCCAGCCACAGTAGTAGTAGTCACAGCAACACCCCCACCCCCCTCGTGGGGGGCAGGGATCCTATGATGATCCTATGATGAGGACGGGCTGACTTACCCCTCTGCCATGCTCTCCTTAGCCCTCTTCCTGCTTCAAGTGACCAAGAGACCCCGGGGGGGGGGGGGCTTTTGCCAGGCAAGACATCCCTCCAGAGACGCCATTGGACAAAGCAAGATGTTGATAGAAAACATGCGAACTTTCCCAGCACAGAAGTGAGGAGGATGCCCTGTTATCTTATCTGCAGAACTTGGCCTCTCTCCCATTCAAGGCACCTGGGAAATGGGGGGAGGGCCCTTCGGACAGATTGTGTCTCTACGCCAAACAGGGCCGTAGCCAGGGTTTTGTTTCGGGGGGGGGGGGCTGAGACTGGGTGGAAGTCTACCCTAGCAAACCTTTTGTATTGTTATCCCAACGTAGATATCCTGGCAAGAATGGCAGAAAGACACAAACTTCCCACACAGAACTCCCATAACCAAGAGAAAATACCATAAGAGTTTGGTGGGCATTGACCTTGGGTTTTGGAGTTGAGTTCACCTACACCCAGAGAGCACTGTGGACTCAAACAATGTTGGATCGGGACCAAACTTGGCATGAATACTCAATATGCCCAAATGTGAACACAGATGGAGTTTGGGGAAAATAGACCTTGACATTTGGGAGTTACAGTTTCTGGGATTTATAGTTAACACACAACCAAAGTGCATCCTGAACTCTTGCAACAATGGAATTGAACCAAACTTGGCCTATTGAACTCTCATTGCCAACAGAAAGTACTGAAAGGGTTTGCTTGGGAATTGACCTTGAGTTTGGAAGTTGTAGTTCACCTACACCCAGAGAGCACTGTGGACTCAAACAATGTTGGATCGGGACCAAACTTGGCATGAATACTCAATATGCCCAAATGTGAACACAGATGGAGTTTGGGGGAAATAGACCTGACATTTGGGAGTTACAGTTTCTGGGATTTATAGTTAACACACAACCAAAGTGCATCCTGAACTCTTGCAACAATGGAATTGAACCAAACTTGGCCTATTGAACTCTCATTGCCAACAGAAAGTACTGAAAGGGTTTGCTTGGGAATTGACCTTGAGTTTGGAAGTTGTAGTTCACCTACACCCAGAGAGCACTGTGGACTCAAACAATGTTATGCTACGTTGTTGTTTGTTTTCTATCCAGAATCACAATGTTGGAAGGAGGCTCACCACTTTAAGGTCCCTCAAACAGGCACGGGAAAACTTGGGCCCTCTGGGTGCTTTGGACTCCAACTCCCACCATTCCTAACAGCCTGGGGCCCTTCCCTGCTTCAGTGGCTGAGGGGCGAAAAGGAAAAGGGCCTGAGGCTGCTAGGAATGGTGGGAGTTGGAGTCCAAAACACCTGGAAGGCCCAAGTTTGCCCATGCCAGCCTTCGACAGAGACCTCTTCCTCCCCCTCCCCCTGCGCGCCCTTTCTTCCCCCTCCTGCCCAACACTTTCTTCTTCTTCTACACTGGCGCTTCTGCCACCATTTTGATCCGAGGGGGCAGCGTGAGCGTGTTCAGGAGGGGAGGTGGGAGGGGGGAGGCGTGGCCCGTGCAGGCGCTACTGCGCAGACTCGCCCCAGAGCAAACGAGGCAAAGCGAGCAGAGCGAGGCTGGGAAGAAGAAGGGAGCCCGAGTGGAGAAGGAAAGGTGTTTGGCAGGAGGGGGAAGGAAGGGTCTTGGGGGTTCCCAGTTTCCCAGGGCACTCCTGATGATCGCTCACGGCACACTGGTTGGGAAACACTGATCTATTGCATGTGGAAGGCAAGAAATGGGCCCCCCATATTTATTTTATAATTATCATAATTATTTTATAGTATCTATATATAGACATTATAATATATTGAAATTATAATATAATATAACATATATTACTTATTATATTATTATGAGATCGCGCCATCTTTACAGCGCCTGCACTGGCTACCTGTCGAGCTCAGAGCCATCCACAAGACCTTGTCGCTTACTTTCAAGGCTCTCCATGGCATCGGCCCAGCTTACTTAAAAGACCGCCTGTCCGAACCAGTTCATTTAAGGTCGCCGCGTCCAGTGTACAGGGACCGTCTCCGCATTCCAGGTGTGAGCGAAGCCCGCCTCGACATCACAAGACGGAGAGCCTTTTCCGTCGCGGCCCCTGTTCTTTGGAACTTGATGCCGGCGGAGCAGAGAGCCATCCTGGACATGCCCCAGTTCCTGACCGCTTTGAAGACCTGGCTCTTCCGAAAGGCCTACGGCTAAGAACACCTTCCAGATGCAGCCTGAGCTACTGGACCTATTTTAACCAAATTCTTTATTCTTTTAGCTTTTAACTATTGAACTGTTTGTGTGCCTTATGTGTAAGTCGCCCGGAGCACTGACGTGGAGGGCGACTCATAAATAATAAAATCAATCAATCAATCAATGATAAAATTATTATAAAATAATAATAAAAACCACTAAAAGTAAATTAAATTAAATTTAAGAAGACAAGGTGCGGACCAAGATGCAATGACCCAATGGACCCAGCCCAGAAGATGGCAAAGCGGACCCAGCCGCCGCCCAAGCAGAGGAGAGCAGAGCAGCAGGCGATCGGAGGCTGCAGGCCTCTGCCCGCTCTGGCCCCCAGCCGTTCCCCAGCTGATCGCCCTGCTATGGAGTGCCTGCCATCCGTGGAGGCAATCCAGGCCTGCAGGGGGAGCAGTCGGTGATCTGAGGTGGCTGATCGCCCTGGCGACCCGGAAGACGATCAGGTCTTCCGGGTCGCCAGGGTGGTCAGCCGCCATAGGTCACCAAATGCTCCCGCTGCAGGCCCGGATTGCCTCCAGGGATGGCAGGCACTCCAAAGCCGCCGCTCCTCCGGCCTGTCTGCCGACACAGGCCCCACAGAGCCCGTGATGGGATGGCGGCAGCGGCACCTCTTCTTCTTGGCGCCGCCACCGATGCCCTTCTCCCCGGGCCGGAGAGAATCGGCTGCCGGGCGCGCATCCGGCCCACGGGCTGTAGGCTGCCCACCCCTGGGTTAAGTGCTGGTGCCTCAACAAATTACACATCCCAGCATTGCCTAACATTGAGCTATGCCCACTAAATTGCAGGTTGTTGTTATTATTATTCAAATTATTATGATGGTCCGGCTTGGCTTGGCTTGGCTTGGCTGGCCTTCGGCAGGCGGCAGGTGGTGGTTTCACCAAGGTCATTAGGGATAGGGAGGGAAGGCATCGGCCCCAGGCCCGGATTACCCATAAGGCCACACTAGGCCATGGCCTAGGGGCGCAAGCCAAGGGGGGCGCAGTTCATACGGACTAAAGAAAAATATGTGGAAACAAAACCGCAATGCGCGGCATGGAGATGACTCTCTCTCTCTCGGGGAGGACGGGGGAGAGTGCTGCGAGGGGGTGGGGAGGAGGGGATGGCTTGCCCCCTCACCATCGCCCCTGCCCCCTTGTCAAGGAAGGAGGGCGTGAGGAGGAGGAGGCGGAGGGAAGCCCCCGGGGCCGCTGCCGGGCATGCGCCGCAAGGAGGAGGTGGGGGGGGGAGGGGGGCTTCCCTTCCTTCCTCCTCCTCCTCCTTGCGCCCTCCTTCCTTGACTCAAGGAAGGAGGGCGCGTGTCACCGCAAGGAGGAGGAGGTGGGGGGGTGCGGTAGAGGCTGGTTTGGGGGCGTAATTCCAAAGTGTGGCCTAGGGCGCCAAAAAGGGTTAATCCGGGCGTGATCGGCCCTGGAGAAGGACTTCTCACAAGGCCATGCCATCCCAGGTTTAGTTTGTTAGTTAGTTAGTTAGTTAGTTATTCAGTCTTATATCCCGCCCTTCCCGGCCGGCTCGGGGCGGTTCACATACAGTACATATTAAAATGCACAATAAAACAATAATACATCATAAAGACAACAGAAGATAAAAGTTGCAAGTAGTGCAACAGCAGTAAATAGTAGGCGGTTACAGTCTCCAGGGGCTTCAATCGAAGGCAAGCCTGAATAACACAGTTTGGCAAGCCCTCCGGAATGGGATACGCCCCGCCATCGGCCGGACATCGTCTGGCAACACATTCCAGAGCATTGGGGCAGCGACTGAAAAGGCTCGTTGCCTTGTGCTGGAGAGGTGGCAGGAGCGGACAGACGGTACCGTTAAAAGGTTTTGCTCTTCCGAGCGCAGTGATCTCAGGGGAACGTACGGGGTGAGGCGGTCCCTCAGGTACACCGGCCCCAGACCATGTAAGGCCTTGAAGGTCAGAACCAACACCTTGAAGACAATTCGGTACTCGATTGGAAGCCAGTGCAATTGCCGCAAGATGGGCGCAATGTGCTCTCTTGCCGGCGCTCCCGCCAGCAAGCGAGCTGCAGCATTTCGCACCAGCTTGAGTTTCCGAATTGTCAACAAGGGAAGGCCTATGTAGAGGCCGTTATAGTAGTCCAGCCTCGAGATGACCGTCGCTTGGATCACCGTGGCCAGGTCGTCCCTGGACAGGTAGGGGGCCAGTCGCCTAGCCTGTCGAAGGTGGAAGAATGATGCTTTGCTGACCATGGAGACCTGGGTCCAGATGGACACCCAGGCTCTTAACAAGGGATGACGGGCTAAGCCGCCCGCCATCCAGGCTAGGCAACCGGCACTCATCCAGCCCAAGGCGACCGGGCCACAAGATCTCCGTCTTCGACGGGTTCACCTTCTGCCGGCTGGCGCACAGCCATCCAGTCACGGCTTGAAGGCATTGATGGAAACAATCGGGTACAGTATCTGGCCTGGCGTCCATTCTCAGCAAAAGCTGGGTGTCATCAGCGTACTGATAACACTCCAGACCAAAGTCGCGAGCCAGCTGGGCCAGGGGGCGCATATCAATGTTGAATAATAGGGGGGAAAGATGCCCCCTGGGGACGCTCACCGTTAGTGGGGAGCCCGCAGCAGGAGCACGCACGGCGGCAGGAGCGCACGGTGGCAGGGGCAGGTAGATCTTTTGGACTTGGTTGCTTTAAGAGTATCTCGCATGCTGAAAAGGTGTGAGCACCCCTGGTCTAGATGGTTCGTAGGGGAGGATCTGTTCGGACAGGTAAACTGGGCCAGAACCATATTGGGTTTCGTAGGTTAAAACCAGCCCTTTGAATTGTGCCCGGAAGCTCATTGGCAGCCAGTGGAGCTGGCGCAACACGGGGGTTGCAGGCTCCCTGTGCCCCGCTCCTGTTAGTAACCTGGCTGCCGAACGTTGGACTAATTGCAGCTTCCGAACAGTCTCCAGGGGCAGCCCCACGTGGAGAGCGTTGCAGTAGCCTATTCGGGATGTAACCAGAGCGTGGACCACCGTGGCCAAGTCAGGCTTCCCAAGGTCCGGGCGCAGCTGGCGCACGAGTCCTAACTGTGCAAAAGCTCTCCCGGCCACCGCCGAGACATCTGGGCCTCCAGGCTCACTCCCAGGCTGCGAACCTGCGCCTTCAGGGGGAGCGTCACCCCGCCCAGCACAGGCTGTAATAGGAATAAGAAGGATAATAGCCCTCAGCCCTTCCCTTCCCCTCCCCACACTTCCCTCCCCAGCCCCCATTTCCCTGGCTTCACCCCAGAATCCTCTCCAGGGGCCCCTCTCTGGGCGAGGGAGTGCCCTCCTTCCCCCTAAGCTGGCCCTCCCCTCCCCTCCCCTCCCCTCCCTCCCGCCTAGGCCTCTCCTCTGCCTGGGACCCAAGGGCCCCCTTGCCCTCAAGGGTGCCTCTAATGGAGGAGGAACAGGAGGCTTCCCCTCAGAAGGCGCGCGTTGCCTTCCCACCGCCTCCCATTGGCCGCCCGCCCTGCCAATCACAGAAAGGCGCGCGGCCATTGGTTAGAGTGCAGCTGTCAGCTGTTGAGAACTAGGCATCGGGCGGGAAAAGGCACGCACGCGCAGATGCCGGAGTTGCCCGTTGATAAGATTCGTCCCGCCCAAACTCCCATTGGCCGCCCGCCCTGCCAATCTTAGAGCGGCGCGTGGCCAGTGCTGAGAACGCTTGGTGGGCGGAGTTATAGAATAAGCCGGCGAGCGGGAAGACGCGCGCATGCGCAGCGCGACCACCCTCGGCAGCTGCGCCTCTTCCCACGCTATATTGGCATCACCTGCTGCTTGAATCCCGTCTTTGGTTTGGAATGACGTCACGGCGCGCCCCCTGCTGGCCGGCGCTGCAACAGCCTTTGAAAGAATGGCCCATTGGCCACAACAGTGAGAGTAGTAATAATAATAATAATATTTTATAGAATATATTAAATATTAATAATAGTATATATTAGATATTATTAATAGTATATATTAAATATTAATAATTTGAAAGAATGGCCCATTGGCAACAGTGATAGTAATAATAATGATAATATTTTATAGAATATATTAAATATTAATAATAGTATATATTAGATATTATTAATAGTATATATTATATATTAAAACTAGTATATATTAAATATTAATAATAATGTTCAGCCTTGATATTCTGAATCCCCTTCCACACAGCTGAATACAACCCCACATTATATGCTTTGAACTGGATTATATGGCAATGTGGACTCAGATAAACCAGTTCAAAGCACATATTGTGGGATGTTCAGCCTTGATATTCTGAATCCCTTCCACACAGCTGAATACAACCCCACATTATATGCTTTGAACTGGGACTTAAACCAGTTCATGGATGTTCAATTGATATTCTGGACTCAGAACTGGATTATGACTCAGATAAACCAGTTCAAAGCACATATTGTGGGATGTTCAGCCTTGATATTCTGAATCCCCTTCCACACAGCTGAATACAACCCCACATTATATGCTTTGAACTGGATTATATGGCAATGTGGACTCAGATAAACCAGTTCAAAGCACATATTGTGGGATGTTCAGCCTTGATATTCTGAATCCCCTTCCACACAGCTGAATACAACCCCACATTATATGCTTTGAACTGGATTATATGGCAATGTGGACTCAGATAAACCAGTTCAAAGCACATATTGTGGGATGTTCAGCCTTGATATTCTGAATCCCCTTCCACACAGCTGAATACAACCCCACATTATATGCTTTGAACTGGATTATATGGCAATGTGGACTCAGATAAACCAGTTCAAAGCACATATTGTGGGATGTTCAGCCTTGATATTCTGAATCCCCTTCCACACAGCTGAATACAACCCCACATTATATGCTTTGAACTGGATTATATGGCAATGTGGACTCAGATAAACCAGTTCAAAGCACATATTGTGGGATGTTCAGCCTTGATATTCTGAATTCCCCTTTCCACACAGCTGAATACAACCCCACATTATATGCTTTGAACTGGATTATATGGCAATGTGGACTCAGATAAACCAGTTCAAAGCACATATTGTGGGATGTTCAGCCTTGATATTCTGAATCCCCTTCCACACAGCTGAATACAACCCCACATTATATGCTTTGAACTGGATTATATGGCAATGTGGACTCAGATAAACCAGTTCAAAGCACATATTGTGGGATGTTCAGCCTTGATATTCTGAATCCCTCAGATAAACCAGTTCCACACAGCTGAATACAACCAACCCCACATTATATGCTTTGAACTGGATTATATGGCAATGTGGACTCAGATAAACCAGTTCAAAGCACATATTGTGGGATGTTCAGCCTTGATATTCTGAATCCCCTTCCACACAGCTGAATACAATTCCTGGATTACATTATATGTTCTTTGAACTGGATTATATGGCAATGTGGACTCAGATAAACCAGTTCAAAGCACATATTGTGGGATGTTCAGCCTTGATATTCTGAATCCCCTTCCACACAGCTGAATACAACCCCACATTATATGCTTTGAACTGGATTATATGGCAATGTGGACTCAGATAAACCAGTTCAAAGCACATATTGTGGGATGTTCAGCCTTGATATTCTGAATCCCCTTCCACACAGCTGAATACAACCCCACATTATATGCTTTGAACTGGATTATATGGCAATGTGGACTCAGATAAACCAGTTCAAAGCACATATTGTGGGATGTTCAGCCTTTGTTCTCCAAACCCTATGCTCTCCAAAGCTTATGTTCTCCAAAGTCTATGTTCTACGAAGCCTATGTTCTCCCTATGTTCTCCCAAGCCTATGTTCTCCAAAGCCTATGTTCTCCAAAGCCTATGTTCTCCCTATGTTCTCCAAAGCCTATGTTCTCCAAAGCCTATGCTCTCCAAAGCCTATGTTCTCCCTATGTTCTCCAAAGCCTATGTTCTCCAAAGCCTATGCTCTCCAAAGCCTATGTTCTCCCTATGTTCTCCCAAGCCTATATTCTCCAACGTCTATGTTCTCCCATAGTCTTTAAATATAGGAAAGAAAGAAATATTCAGACTGCTAGGATAGAGTGATACAGTAACGAAGGCCCCGCCCGTGCCGCGCCGCCCCCGGCTCGAGGAGGAGCTCTCCCTCCCGGCTTTAGGAGGGGGGAGGGAGGAGCCGTGGGGAGGCCCCGCATTGGCTCCGGGGGTGGGGCTTTTCTTCCTCCTCCTCCTCCTCACGCTGGTGAGGAGGCGGGGGTGGGGTAGGGAGGAGCCGGGGGTAGGGGGGTGGAGCTGGGGGCACGCATGCGGCCTGGTTTTTTTTAAAAAAAATTGAATACTTTTTTTGAATTTTTTTTGAATTTTTTTGAATTGGGGGTTGGACTTGCTGCCCCCCCCCCCCAAGGTGCCGCCCAAGGCCATGGCCTAGGGTGGCCTTATGGGTAATCTTAACATGATCTTGAATGTACTGAGAGTTAACAGTCAGTGGCCAAATTCTGTTAGAAATGAAAACAGCAAAGGCGCAATGAACGCAACGCAACCCGAAGAGCTTGCTGGAGATGTTCCGGTCTCCTCTACAGCAGCAGACTCCTCTAGCCCTGCAGGTCTCGTGGCCTTAGCTTTCATAGCTGCATCCTCCTGGAGTTGGTCAGTCACTCCCAGCTGGAGATGGATCAGTTCCTGAGATATAGGGCAGTGTCGACCCAACCCTTCCACACAGCCCTACATCCCAGCATAATATCCCACGTTATCTGCTTTGAACTGGGATATGTGGCAGTGTGGACTCAGGGCCCTTCCACACAGCCCTATATCTGCCTTCTTATCGTATCAAAACCAACCCATGAAACAACAACAAAATGAAGTTGTTGTTATTATTATTACTATTATTATATAGCACCCCTGACAGGTGGCAATCCGTGATATGCCTTTTGCTGACAATGCTGCCCTCGTCGCCCATCCAGAAGCAGCCCTGCAGCGCCTCACATCCTGCTTTGCGACAGCCGCAGAGCTGTTTGGGCTGGAAGTCAGCCTGAAGGAAACTGAAGTCCTCTACCAGCCCGCACCACAGGAAGAACACCACCATCCCCACGTCAGCATAGGCACATCTGTGCTTAAGTCTGTCCAGCAGTTCACCTCCCTGGGAAGCATCATCTCTTCAGGCGCCAAGATTGACAAAGAGAGAGATCACAGATTAGCAAAGGCATAGAGTGCATTCGGAAGGCTTCACAAGAGAGTCTGGAGCAGCAAGCACCTGAGGCAAAGCACCAAAATCAGTGTGTACAGAGCTATCGTACTGTCTATTCTCCTCTCTGGGTCTGAAACATGGGTCACCTATCGCCAACACCTACGACTCCTCGAACGCTTTCATCAGCCCTGTATTCACACAATCCTAAATATACACTGCACCGACCATGTGATGAACGTTGCTGTCCTTGAGCAAGCAGGGGTCACCAGCATTGAGGCCATGCTATTGAGAACACAGCTGCGCTGGGCAGGGCACATGGTCTCGAGGATGGAGGACCACCGCCTCCCAAAGATACTACTCTACACTGAACTCGCCACGGGTCACCGCAAGAGAGGTGCCCCAAAAAGAGATACAAGGACTCCCTGAAACAACACCTCAGGCTCGGCCAGATTGATCACCAACCATGGTCCACCCTGGCCTCTGTGTGGCATCGAATCGTTGGCGTTGTGAGGCGGCTCCGAGTCCCCCCTCCCTCCCTCCCTCCCTCCCTCCCTGGGGGGTTGAGAAGAAGCCTTGGGGTAGGAGTGGTGGAAATAAATACATAATAAATAAAACACAGCAAAGGCCCCCCATTGAAACAACTCTGCAACACACCAGTAGTAGTCAATGCAGGAAGCATCCCTGGGAGCCTGTGCCCGAGTGGTGTGAATCTGTGAGGACACTCGAGCGCCACCTGGTGTTCAGGGGCAATCACTGCACCCCTTCTGAAAACAGTCTAGCATAGGCATAATAATGATAATAATAATAATGATAATAATAATGATGATGATGATAATAATCATTGGCCTTCCTCTGTCGGTGACCCGGAAGCTCAGGCTAGTGCAGAACACTGCCGCCCGGCTCCTGTCTGGCACGCCAGCTGGCGCCCACATAACACCTGTTTTGCAGGATCTGCACTGGCTGCCAATTGAGCACCGGATCACCTTCAAAGTGTTGGTCCTCACCTTTAAGGCCTTACACGGCCTGGGGCCAGCGTATCTGAGGGACCGCCTCACCCCATATTGCCCTCTGAGATCACTTCGGTCTGAGGACTCCCATCTCCTGGAGATACCTTCAGCTAAACTGGCAAGGCTGACTGCTACCCGCCGGAGGGCGTTCTCTGTCATAGCACCTACGCTGTGGAACGCCCTCCCGGCCGGAACTCGGGCTATGAAGGACTTGCTCCCGTTTAGACGGGCCTGTAAAACATCCCTGTTTAAGCAGGCCTTTGGTGAGTCAGTCCTGCCCATGCCCCGCCATCTATTCGTTCTTCTGAGGACGATGTGCTGTTCATTGTTTTAACTGTGTTATTAATTACTGTACTGCTGTTGTTTTTAATTGTTTTTAACTGCTTATTGCCTGTATTTTACTGTGCCCTTCGGCTCCTGTAAGCCGCCGCGAGCCTCAGGGAGTCGGCGGCATAGAAGCCCGAATAACAAATAAATAAATAAATAAATAAATAATCTCCTCCTCCTATGTAGATCAATTCTATGTGTGAACCCAAAAGAGCAGGTGGGAACTGCACCAGGGTCAAGTGGCCCCACGCCATGAGAACCAAGGGCTTACGGAAATGGGGAACCACGCTGTAAGTAAGAATCAATAGGTTAGTCCTTGGTGAACTACAATGCCCTCTCCGTTCCCAGGTGGGCGTGTGGAGGGAGGGAGGGAGGGAGGGAGGGAGGGGCGTGCCTGCGGTGGGCTGCAGGAGGACTTCCCCTGCCATGGCCCTGGCTCAAGGCGAGAGAAACCTGGGATGCGTAGCTTGGCGATGCTCTGGGCCAGAGCCAGGAGAATCCCAGAACCCGCCAGTTGGGAGGGAGAGCCCTTGTGGGCCAAGCAGGGAAGTCGCCTTCAAAGCACACACACACACACACACACACCCCGCCCACAGATGGCCACCCAGCCTCCTCCGCCACACTCCCCCCCGGGGCAGAGAGTTCCACTGCTGAACAGCTCTCCTTCCTCACAGGTGGAATCTCCTTTCCTGCACTGTGAAGCCATTCTTCTGTTGCCTCCTAGTCTCCAGGGCAGCAGAGAACAGGCCTGCTCCCCCGTATTGATCCCTGGCCCTCATCTTGTCTCCTCTCAGCCTTCTCTTCTTCAGGCTAAACATGCCCGGCTCTTTAAGCCGCTCCTCACAGGGCTTGTTCTCCAGACCCCCCTTGTCTTTCTCTGGACACAGTATCCCAGCTGAGCCTCAACACCTCCCTTCAATGGTGGTGCCCAGAACTGGACACAGTGTGATTCCAGGCGTGGGCTGAGCAAGGTAGAACAGGAGCCCTTGTGAAACTACAGCTCCCAGGATTTGAGAGCATTGGGCCACGGCAATCAACGTGGTGCCAAACTGCATGGATTCTGTAGTGCTGCAGAAGATGCGGGCTAGGCCGCACTAGGAGAAATTGGGCTGACCATGGGAAATGCCCAGTTCCTACCCTGCAAATCCCAGGGTTGCACGGGAGACGAGCACAAAGACTTAAGCAACATCACCATTATTATTATTGTTACTATGAGCGTCCCCACCTCCACCACCGCCGCCCTGGGTTTATCCGAGACCTCTTCTACGCTGCCATATAGAATCCAGATTATCTGATCTGAACTGGGTTACATGGCAGTGCAGACTCATATAGCCCAGTTCAAAGCAGGCAATGTGGATCACGTGGAACCAAGACCCAAACCAGCGCCCAGCAGATTTAAAATAGATTTAAAAACATGCGCCCAAGAGGGTAAACGTTCTATGGCTGTGTGGAAGAGAATAGATAGAAGATGGAGTAGAATAGGAGGGTATAAATAAAGAATAATAATAATAATAATAGCACTTGGTGGGCCTTGACCGTGAGTTTGGGAGTTGTAGTTCACCTACATCCAGAGAGCTCTGTGGACCAGGGCCAGGGGCGGTCTAAGGTCATTTTAAACGGTAGGCGAACATTATTTTGGTGCCCCCCCCCAAAAAAACATTATTTTGCCGCCCCCATGGAAAACAAATATACAATTATAATATCACAATACCATTAGTAGTATTATATTGTATCAATGTATATACAATATATTATACCATACTCATACTATATTATATCATAATTATATTATACTACATTACAATATAATTATATTATAATATATTGACATTATAATACAATGTAACGTTCTATTATATTATTATTATAAAATAATAAAATTATTTATTTAAAGAAAATTATCCTGTACCAAATATTTTCATGACTCCTATAAAACTCAAATAACCCAAAATAAAGTAAAGTAAAATATTATATATTACTATTTTGTACAATGCCACTATACTGCAATATTGTTTGTGATATTACATGTAATATAAAATATATCATTATTCTATTGTTATATTGTATTTGTATTATATTGTATGACAATATTAAGCAGAACTGTATAATAATCCACAAGAGATGCCATGTAAATGCATCAGAATCAGAATATATGACCTACCACCTGTCTCATAATCCATAGGAGTGAGTCTCCCATAACTCCAAAGTTAGGATCCCAATGTCAATGTAAATAGAAAAACAGCCAAAATGTTCGAATGAGGTCGAATACAGGCAGCGCAGCCTGGGCAAACTTTGGCCCTCCCTCCCTCTGGGTGTCTTGGTCTCCAACTCCCACACAAAACACACACAAAACACACAAAATCACATTATCACCAAAGCCGAATGATAGAGAGAGTGCATAATATTAATAATAATAATTATTATTATAGTCATATAATAATAGCATAATATTCTGCATCTAAAGCAGAGCTGGGCAAACCTCAGCCCTGACAGGTGGCAATCCATCCTTAATAATAATAATAATAATAATAGCAATAGTGTTGGAAAGGGCCTCTAAAGAAAGAGGATGCCTGCCATAGATGTGGGCAAAACCTCAGGAGAGAATGATTCTGGACAGGCATGTAGCCGGGGCTAAGGGGCTTCAGTCCCCCAAAAAATTCTCAGGGTGGTCCTTCCTTGAGAAGGCCTTACTGGTCCATTATTTAAACTGTTATGTGTATTCCTATCATGATCTGATCACCAGGCTCATTATTATATCCCACATTCATGGGGTTATTGGGATAACAATACAAAAGGTTTGCTAGGGTAGACCCTCTTCCACCCAGTCTCAGCCCCCTCTCCCCCCCCCCCCGAATCAAAATCCTGGCTACGGCCCTGGCCCTGGCTATCTATCCCATGTATCCTTCTCTCTCTCTCTCTCTCTCGAATAGAGAGTTGGAAGAGGCCCCAAGGGCCATCTAGTCCAACCCCGTGTGCCTTCATGCAGCCGAAGCACAATCAAAGCTCCCCTGGCAGAGGTCCTGCCACAGCCTCAATAGTAGTAGTCGCAGCAACACCCCCCCCCCCACCCCGTTGTCTCCCCTCGTGGCGGGGGCAGCGGCGGGAGGGGGCTGGAGGGGCGCCCGTGGGGTGGGGTGGGGCTGGGGGGCAGGGATCCTTCCCGAGCCCTTCTGCTCACTTGTGTATGAGGAGGACGGGCTGACTTACCCCTCTGCCATGGCCATGCTCTCCTTAGCCCTCTTCCCGCTTGCCTGCAAGTGACCAAGAGACCTGGGGCTTTTGCCAGGCAAGACATCCCTCCGGAGACCGCGATTGGGCAAAGCAAGATGTTGATAGAAAACACGGGAACTTTCCCAGGACAGAGGCGAGGAGCATGCCCTCTTATCTTATCTGCAGACCTTGGCCTGTCTCCCATTCAAGGCACCTGGGAAATGGGGGGGGGGGGCTGAGACTGGGTGGAAGAGGGTCTGCCCTAGCAAACCTTTTGTATTGTTATCCCAATAACCCCATGAAAGTGGGATATAATAATGAGCATGGTGATCAGATCATGATAGGAATAAGCCTAACAGTTTAAATAATGGACCAGTCAGGCCTTCTCAAGGAAGGACCACCCTGAGAATTTCGGGGGGGGGGGGCTGAAGCCCCCTTAGCCCCCCCTGGCTACATGCCTGACGCCAAACCTTTCCCCCTGCCGCCCCCTTTCCAGAAAAAAAACTCCACGGAAAGATCCTTTCTAGTGCCGTGAGCCCTCCAAAAGACCCCCAAACCTATTTCCGTTGCTACTCCATAAGTCAGTGTTTCCCAACCTTTTTTGAGCCGCGGCACACTTTTTACATTTGCCAAACCCTGGGGCACACCACCAACCCAAATGACACAAAATGACACTCTCACACAGTCATACATATAGTTAACATGTTTTTGAATGTATGTATACGCTCAGTGAGAAACCGGGGCCTGTTTCGATGAACTCAACATAGGTATCCTGGCAGGAATGGTAGAAAGACACAAACTTCCCACACAGAACTCCCATCACCAAGAGAAAATACCATAAGAGTTTGGTGGGTATTGACCTTGGGTTTTGAAGTTGTAGTTCACCTATATCCAGAGAGCACTGTGGACTCAAATAATGTTGGATTGGGACCAAACTTGGCACGAATACTCAATATGCCCAAATGTGAACACAGATGGAGTTTGGGGAAAACAGACCTTGACATTTGGGAATTACAGTTTCTGGGATTTATAGTTAACACACAATCAAAGAGCATCCTGAACTCTTGCAACAATGGAATTGAACCAAACTTGGCATATTGAACTCTCATTACCAGCAGAAAGTACTGAAAGGGTTGGCTTGGGAATTGACCTTGAGTTTGGAAGTTGCAGTTCACCTACACCCAGAGAGCACTGTGGACTCAAACAATGTTATGTTATGTTGTTGTTTGTTTTCTATCGAGAATCACAATGTTTATTTATTTTATTTATTTATTAACTTCGATTTAGTATACCGCTCACTCCGGAGCTCAGAGCGGTTTACAGAAGAAGCATAAACACCGTGAGTAATAAAACAGATTAAACAGTTAAAACACATTAAACATCAAAGCAGTTAAAACATATTAAAAACACTAGCCCTCAGCAAAGGCTGGGGGGACGAGATAAGACGCTGGGGGGGGGGGGAATAGGCGGCATGGCACACAGTGTGGTTGAGTTAAGGGCCGAACGCCTTCCTAAAGAGCCAAGTCTTCAAGGCCTTGCGGAAGGGCAGAAGAGCGCGGATGGCGCGGATCTCCTCCGGGAGGCCGTTCCAGAGACTTGGGGCAGCTACAGAGAATGCCCTCCGCCGTGTAGTGGCCAGTCTGCAGGTTCCAAGGAAGGCACCTCAAGGAGGTTAAGCTCCTCAGAGCGCAGTGATCTCGCGGGCACATAAGGGTAAGTCGCTCCCTCAGGTACACTGGCCCCAAACCATAGATGGCCTTAAAGGTGAGAACTAACACCTTGAAGAGGACCCGAATTCAATCGGAAGCCAGTGCAGCTCACAAGCAGGGAGTGGGGGTCGCGCGGTCAGATCTTGCAGCACCCAGGAGGAGGCGTGCTGCGGCGTGCTGCACTAGCTTAAGCTTCCGGATCATCGACAAGGGAAGGCCAATGTAGAGCGCATTACAGTAATCGAGCCTCGAGATGACCGTGGCTTGGATCACCGTAGCCAGGTCGCGTTGGGAGAGGTAGGGAGCCAGGCGCTTAGCCAACCGTGGTGGTAGAATGCTGTCCTGCAGGTGCAGCCAATCTGCTCCTCCATGGACAGGTGGGCGTCCAGCCGGACCCCCAGACTTTTTACCGATGGCTGAGGGCAGAGGGCCACACCATCGAACGTTGGCAGCTGGATCGCCACCCCCCCCCGGCGGCCCAGCCACAAGATCTCCGTCTTCGCCGGGTTCACCTTCAACTTACTGGCTCGCAGCCATCCAGTAACGGCCTCTAGGCAAAGATGGAAATTATCGGGTACAGAGACTGCCCCGGGGTCCAACCTCAGAATGAGCTGGGTATCATCAGCGTACTGATGACACTCCAGCCCAAAACTCCGCACCAGTAATCATGCAAGCAGGTATCAAAGCTAGGAACTAGGCGCCCCAATCTTACGAGACAATCTTACGAGACCAAATACAGACCCAATCGTGGTACTGCCAGCAGCTATCAAAGCTCAAAGATCAAAAGATCTCAGAATTACAAAACGAAGTTGATGACTTCATGTCAGAGCGAAGACGTAACGAGCGGCTAATGATCATCTTTCAGGAAATTGTGCTGCTAAAATACGAATGTCAGGAGTGACAAGATGAACTTCGCCAAAGGAATGACCGGTGCCTCCAGGAACTTCCTGGGGAAGAGAATTAAGAAACCCTCCTGCAACTCCATCCATTGGTGAGCGAGAGATCCCCCTCTTGTGGACCCAAACGCAGCCTTTCTCCCTCTTGCCTCCCCATACATAATCGCATAGTTGTTGCATAAGAATAGAGAGATGGCGGAATCGATAAATACACTTCAAAGACAAAAGGGAGATTTACAAAGACAAGAGACACGGAGAGAATTTGCGCCAAGACAAGCGGCCCAAAGGTTTCAGGGCCATGATAAGGCTTCAAAGCCAAGCCTAAGGAAGGTGGGATCCACCTCCGTGCAGACGGACAATACAAGTCAAGGGGAGGACATCACAATGAAATATAGCAAATGGCTACAACAAAATGAGACGATGGCCAAGCAGGTGAAATAGCCCCAAAGCGGGCACACACTCAACGCCACCCTAGCCCCCTTCACCGCCCCCCAAATTTGCCGGAGGCATCACTGCAACTCCCCACTAGGGGGTGCCCTGCGGACGGCGGCTTCACCTCAGCTAGCGCCCCCCCCCTTTCTCTGCGGCC
>JARBWK010001737.1:0-17594 GCA_030556195.1 Anolis apletophallus | reverse complement strand
CAACTTTGAAAAGAGGGTTTTGGTGCCAATAATCAATAAGGCACATGTTATGAAAGACTAATACCTTGATTAAATGCATTCTAATCCACTCTGTGCCAAGTTATACCATATGCTAGATGAGTGGGAATACAGTGCAGTTTGAGCTATGAAAGTTAATGGGATTCTTAATGTGAATGGGAAACACCATTGCGCATGACAAAAGTTCTACCTTCTCTGCTGGCAGGAAGCCCGGAACTAAAATGTTGCAAGTATAGAACAGAGAGAGGCTCAGAATTGATAGCTTGCACTGTGAGAAAGAATGTCTATAGAAGGCTATTGTTCTCATATTTAGTGATGACAGTGAAATGATGCAAATGATTTGTGTAGTGTTTATTGGATCAATGAAATGTCATGTAACAACAGTAATCACCAGCCAATTATGATTGTTTTATGCATGAAGGAGGGTGGGCTTAACTGGATGGACTCCATTAGGAGTATAAATATCTTTGTATGAAATGTGACGGGGTCTTTTGCCCCTATTGGCAGCTGCGTTCTGCCTTGGTGAACACCCACCAGCTGGTGAAAGATTAATAAACCTTTTTGCTTTTCACCCTACTTCACAGTTGTCACGAGTTTCCCTCCTCCTAGTATCCGCACGTTCGGGCAGCTTTGGTAAGATTTAGTTTGGTACTTGGAGTCCCAGAACTCCTGTTTCTGCTTCAATCTGGCCGAGCCTGAGATGTTGTTTCAGGGAATCCTTATATCTCTTTTTGGGGGCGCCTCTCTTGCGCTGACCCGTGACGAGTTCACCATAGAGTAGTATCTTTGGGAGGCGGTGGTCCTCCATCCTAGAGACATGCCCTTCCCAGCGCAGCTGTGTTCTCAATAGCATGGCCTCAATGCTGGTGATCCCTGCTTGTTCAAGGACAGCAACATTAGTCACATAGTTAGTCCAGTGTATATTTAAGATTGTGCGAAGACAGCGCTGATGAAAGCGTTCGAGGAGTGGTAGGTGTTGGCGATAGGTGATCCATGTTTCAGACCAATAGAGAATAGACAGTACGATAGCTCTGTACACACTGATTATGGTGCTTTGCCTCAGGTGCTTGTTGCTCCAGACTCTTTTGTGAAGCCTTCCAAATGCACTATATGCCTTTGCTAATCTGTGATCTATCTCTTTGTCCATCTTGGCATCTGAAGAGATGATGCTTCCCAGGTAGGGAACTGCTGAACTGACTTAAGCACAGATATTCCTATGCTGACGTGGGGATGATGGTGTTCTTCCTGTGGTGCGTGCTGGTAGAGAACTTCCGTTTTCTTCAGGCTGACTTCCAGCCCAAACAGCTCTGCAGCTGCTGCAAAGCACGATGTTCGGCGCTGCAGGTCTGCTTCTGAATGGGCGACAAGGGCAGCATCGTCAGCAAAAAAGCAGCTCACGGACTAGATAGTTTAGAGCAGGGGTGCTCATTAGGTAGCTCGGGAGCTACTAGTAGATCTTCGGCCCTCTTCCAGGTGATCTTCGGGCCTCACCAGCCGGATGGGGCGCTCCTGCCATGCGTGCGCACACCCTGTGCGCACCCGCTCCTGCTGCTGGCTTCGCGGTGCTTGCTGTGCCTGCTTGGGGCATTGCAGGAAGAAGGAAGCACGAGGCGGGGCCTCTGGAGGAGAGCCCTGCCTCTCTCTCGTCCAGAAGCAGCTGTGCAGCCTCCGTTGCCGGCGAGACAGGCAGGGCAGAGCACTCCCTCTGGATGCCCTGCCTTGTGTTTTCTCCTTCCTGCAATGCCCCGCAGGCGGAAGAAGTGCTGTCTTGGGCGGAAAACAGCAGCAGGAGCATGCGTGGTGGCAAGAGTGCGCAGCGGCGGGAGCGCGCGGCGGTGGGGGCAGGTAGATCTTTTGAACTTGGTTGCTTCAAGAGTAGCTCGCATGCTGAAAAAGTGTGAGCACCCCTGGTTTAGAGTCTTAGTGCGAGCCCTCAGACGGCTTAAGTTGTATACCAATTATAAAGGGACGAGGCTTATCAGGGTATTTAAAACTAAAATCAATACTGTGATAATGCTGGAATAATCTTCTGGCTGGAAAACTGCTTGAAAGACGACTGGCCACCACCAAACTTAGAAGCAATATTAAGCCTTTGGCTTACTTGAGGTATCTTAGGCAAGAATGCGCTGGATTCGCACTCAGGCTTGTGTGCTGAGGTAACACTGAAGATATTACTTCTTTAAGATGTACGCTGCCACCATTAGACTTTTGATTACTGCAGGAAACGGCTTTAAAACTTCTCTGACAGAGGCACGCGTGAGGCAGATGTGTTGAACAATAAAACAATGATGTTTATTTAAGAATAAAGCAGAGTTGGTGCTCCGTGCAGGAGTACAGTCAGAAGAGAGTGATGCACAGGCAAAATGCTTTAGAAATAGCAGGCTTTGGTGCTAGAAATCACTCTAGCATTCCGGACGTACATGCAGTACCCTGATTGGTACGCTAGGCGCCTGCATTGATTCGCTAAGGCACTCCATGTGTCTCTAATGATAGCAAAAGCCTTGATTGGCCAGAACAGCACACGGCGTGGCTTTGTTTACCTCAATGCTGAAAGGATAAGAACCACGCAAGCGCAGAAGGGTCTGCCCCCTCCTTTGCTGGCAGGGAAGAGGCAGAAGCAATGTTGCGCATGACAGGTACAGAGCTTTCTCCCTGGCAGACGCCCAGGAAAAGTTTCTGTAGATTTGTTGCAAAGCAAAGCAAGGACACTGGCCAGAGCTGATAACATACACTGGGGAAACTGAATTTCTAGCTGCGCCACTGTGTTTTAACAAATAGAGCAGATTATGATGTGATGCTAATAAAGTATTGTGTTTAATTGGGTAAAGAAATGTATCCTGAGTGCACCAGCCAATGTGAATTGATGAAGGAGGGCGGGTTCAACATCTGCCGCCATGAGGGGTATATAACGAATGTGTTAAGATTTTGTGATGCGTTTGCCTGTGAGCAGCTTGTTCTGTGGGTGAACTCCCACCAGCTGGTGTACTTCAATAAACTTGATTTCACTTTAAACAGTCAAATTGTTGCGTCATCTGCTTCCCTGTGCCCGCACGTCCACGTTGCTGTATTGGTAAGAAGCCGACTTGCCACCGGGAGTTCTGGGACTCCTAATTTGCTGCTACAAGAGAACTTGAACAAAATAGGCATTAAGCTTAGTGGCTCAGAAATATTGGCATAAAAGCGTATGGTTCCTTTAAGCAGTTCGAATCTTAGTTGAATCTTAAGACTTTATTATGTGAGTATGCACTGACCATACAATCTATATATATATCCAGGAGACGCGGTCGTCCAAAGAATAATATAGACAAATAAACTATAAGTCGCAGAAGCACCAAACTTGGCCGCCTACTGACCATTACACTCGCTACAGACAACAGCAAAAACCGACCTACATACCTCCCAGCACCCCAAAAACGATCCCCAAAAATTGCCAACGGAACTCCCAACCTCGGCCACTTCGCTGCCAGCGCGAACGCTTAGAATGTTCGCACATGGCAGCCAGAGCCCCTCCTCCGCCTCCTCAGGAAGAGCGGCGGGGGGGGGGGGACCTGGAAGGAGGAGGGGAAACCCTCCCCTCCTCCCCAGCCCCTCCCACCTCCTTCCGCGCCCCTGCCACCGCGACACGCCTCCCTCCCTAGCCCCTCCCACCTCCTCCCGAGCCCCCTCACCGCCCGGTTACAAAGCCTGGCGGGGGGCGGGTCAGGAGGCGGGGACGCCTAACTCCCAACCCCGGCCACCCTCTGCAGCGCGAACGTTTAGAACGTTCGCACATGGCAGCCAGAGCGCCTCCCGCTCCTCCTCAGGAAGAGCGGCGGGGGACCTGGGAGGAGGGGAACCCCCTCCCCTCCTCCCCAGCCCCTCCCACCTCCTTCCGCCCCCTGCCACCGCGACACGCTCCCCCTCCCTAGCCCCTCCCACCTCCTCCCGAGCCCCCCCTCCCCGCCCGGGTTACAAAGCCTGGTGGGGGCCAGGAGGCGGGACACGCCTCCCTCCCCCCTCCCACCTCCTCCCGGGCTCCCCCCGCCCGGTTACAAAGCCTGGCGGGGGGCGGGGCCAGGAGGTGGGACACGCCTCCCTCCCAAGCCCTCCCACCTCCTCCCGGGCTCCCCTCCCGCCCGGTTACAAAGCCTGGCGGGGGCGGGCCAGGAGGCGGACACGCCTAACTCCCAACCTCCCACTGCTGCCAGCGAACGTTTAGAACGTTCGCACATGGCAGCCAGAGCGCCTCCGCGCCTCCCTCAGGAAGAGCGGCGGGGGGGACTGGAAGGAGGAGGGGAAACCCCCCCCTCCTCCCCAGCCCCTCCCACCTCCTTCCGCGCCCTGCCACCGCGACACGCCCCCCTCCCTAGCCCCTCCCTCCTCCCGAGCCCCCCCCTCCCCCGCCCGGTTACAAAGCCTGGTGGGGGGGGCCAGGAGGCGGGACACGCCTCCCCCTCCCAAGCCCCTCCCACCTCCTCCCGGGCCCCCTCCCGCCCGCTACAAAGCCTGGCGGGGCGGGGCCAGGAGGCGGGACACGCCTCCCCCTCCCAAGCCCCTCCCACCTCCTCCCGGCTCCCCCCCCGCCCGGTTACAAAGCCTGGCGGGGCGGGGCCAGGAGGCGGGACACGCCTCCCCCTCCCAAGCCCCTCCCACCTCCTCCCGGGCTCCTCCCTCCCGCCTGCTACAAAGCCTGGCGAGGGGCGGGCCAGGAGGCGGGACACGCCTCCCCCTCCCAAGCCCCCTCCCACCTCCTCCCGGGCTCCCCCCTCCCCGCCCGGTTACAATGCCTGGCGGGGGGGGCGGGCCAGGAGGCGGGACACGCTCCCCCTCCCAAGCCCCTCCCACCTCCTCCCGGGCTCCCCCTCCCCGCCCGGTTACAAAGCCTGGCGGGGGCGGGGCCAGGAGGCGGGACACGCCTCCCCCTCCCAAGCCCCTCCCACCTCCTCCCGGGCTCCCCTCCCCCGCCCGGTTACAAAGCCTGGCGGGGCGGGGGCAGGAGGCGGGACCCACAGCCCCCTCCCAAGCCCCTCCCCCCTCCTCCCGGGCTCCCCCCCCCCCCGGTTACAAAGCCTGGCGGGGGAGCGGGGCCAGGAGGCGGGACACGCCCCCCCTCCCTAGCCCCTCCCACCTCCTCCCGGGCTCCCCCCCCGCCCGGTTACAAAGCCTGGCGGGGGCTGGGCCAGGAGGCGGACACGCCCCCCCCCCTAGCCCTCCCACCTCCTCCCCGGCTCCCCCCTCCCGCCCGGTTACATAGCCTGGCGGGGGCTGGGCCAGGAGGCGGGACACGCCTCCCCCTCCCAAGCACCTCCTACCTCCTCCCGGGCTCCCTCCCCGCCCGGTTACAAAGCCTGGCGGGGGCGGGGCCAGGAGGCGGGACACGCCTCCCCCTCCCAAGCCCTCCCCACCTCCTCCCGGGCTCCCCCCCGCCCGGTTACAAAGCCTGGCGGGGGCGGGGCCAGGAGGCGGGACACGCCTCCCTCCCAAGCCCCTCCCACCTCCTCCCGGGCTCCCTCCCGCCCCGGTTACAAAGCCTGGCGGGGGCGGGACAGGAGGCGGCCCGGTTCCTCTCCCCACAGCGTCTCCTCAGCCGGTGGCCTTGCTCCTTTCCTGAAGCCCCGGCCTTCCTAAGACCAGGGCCCGACCAGGGCCTCCTCTTAGGAAAGGCTGGGCCTTCGAAAGGAACAAGGCCGCCGGGTGAGGAGACGCCCTGAGGGAGGCAGCCAGCCCGCCTCCTCCTCGCTCACCTCCTCCCTGCTCAACACGCCCGATGATGAAGCCCTGGCGACGGCGGCGGCGATGAGGAGGAGGCAGAGAAGAAAAAGGTGAGCGATAAATGAAAGAAAAAAGAATGGAAGGGGAGAACAAAGGAAGAAAAAAAGGAAGGAAGGAGGAGAGAAAAAGAAGGAAAACAAAAGGATATAAAACATGACTGGATGGAAGGAAGGAGGGGGGAAAAAGGAAAACATAGGAAGGATGGATGGGAGGAAGGAAGGAGGGGAGAAAACAGCAATAAAATAGGAAGGCACGCAGGAAAGATGAGCAGGGAAAAGGAAAAAAATATGGAGGAAAGGAAGGAGTGGAGAAGAAAGGAACACATACACACATGCACAGAAATATACAAAAAAACACATACATACACACATATACACGCATATACATATACAAACACATATACACGCATATACATATACAAACACATATACATAATTACACACATACACGCATAGTCATATACATATACATAACAACACACATATGCACACACACATATGTACACATAGACACACATCCATATATATATACATACATACACACACAAAACACATATATACAGACTGGGCCACAGAAAATAACAAAGCCACAGCAAAGCGTGGCCGGGTTAGCTAGTACATTATATGTTAGAATAGATCTGCACACATTACAAGTATGTCCTGATTTACTTATAGCTGACCAATGATTTTGTTGGATTGGCTGGCCCAAAAAGCCCCTCTTTATCTCACAATTCTGGGACCAGAGTGCTATCAGAAAAATGGAGCCTGGGTTTTTTTTTAGCTTGCAAGTGTATATTTGTGTATGTAAACAGCGCACTATATATCACTTTTGAATGTGTGATAAAGCTAAAAGAACGACTGCATGCTTTCAAAAGTGATTTAATTTTTATTATGGTTATTTGCAATCCAGTCCTTTTGCTTCAGAGAGCAGCATTGAAAAATGGTCTTTTCAAAACCAATCTCAGGCAAAATGCAAGTTGCTGACTATGTAGTGATTGCTAGGACCACACTTTGCCAATTTACAAAGTTTGCATCACTGGTTTTCAATCAGGGTTTTTTGTCCCTAAAAGCCATGTTTTGCTCAATGTCCATTTCTCTTAAAAGAGAGGAGAAACTCACTGAACTCAGAGGGCCTTTCCACAGACATATAACCCAGAATATCAAGGCAAAAAAATCCCACGATATCTGCTTTGAACTGAGTTATCGAAGTCCACACTGTCAAATATTCCAGTTCAAAGCAGAAATGTGGAATTTTATTCAGCTATGTGGAAGGGGCCTGTGATATAGGGCAGTGTAGATCCAACCTGAAAGCAATGAAAATAAATTATTGTGTTTTTGAGCTGTAAATTGGCGCCCTCTTGTGATATTTTAAAAATAGGACATCCAGGTTGCGCTCTTATTTTTATTTCCATTTACTGTTGAAAAGGAGAGCAGAAAAGGTCTGTAGCAGATCCTGGAACGCCTAGGATGTCCCCCCAAATTCCTCAAAATGATTATCCTGTTACATGAGGGCCAGCGCGGTCAAGTCAGATACGGCGATGCTCTCTCGGAGCCCTTTCTCATAACTAATGGAGTGAAACAAGGTTGTGTTCTTGCACCAACCCTCTTTACAATCTTCTTCAGCATGATTCTCCAGAGGGCTACGGCAGACCTTGAAGAAGGAGACGGCATATATATACGCTATCGTACTGATGGTAGCTTGTTCAACTTAAGCCGTCTGAGGGCTCGAACTAAGACTCTAAACTATCTAGTCCGTGAGCTGCTTTTTGCCGCTGATGCTGCCCTTGTCGCCCATTCAGAAGCAGCCCTGCAGCGCCTCACATCCTGCTTTGCAGCAGCTGCAGAGCTGTTTGGGCTGGAAGTCAGCCTGAAGAAAACGGAAGTCCTCTACCAGCCCGCACCACAGGAAGAACACCATCTCCCCCATCAGCATAGGCACATCTGTGCTTAAGTCCGTTCAGCAGTTCACCTACCTGGGAAGCATAATCTCTTCAGACACCAAGATTGACAAAGAGGTAGATCACAGATTATCAAAGGCATAGAGTGCATTTGGAAGGCTTCACAAAAGAGTCTGGAGCAACAAGCACCTGAGGCAAAGCACCAAAATCAGTGTGTACAGAGCTATCGTACTGTCTATTCTCCTCTATGGGTCTGAAATATGGGTCACCTATCGCCAACACCTACGAGTCCTCTAACGCTTTCATCAGCGCTGTCTTCGCACAATCCTAAATATACACTGGACTGACTATGTGATGAATGTTGCTGTGCTTGAGCAAGCAGGGATCACCAGCATTGAGGCCATGCTATTGAGAACACAGCTGCGCTGGGCAGGGCACGTCTCTAGGATGGAGGACCACCACCTCCCAAAGGTATTACTCTACGGTGAACTCGCCACGGGTCAGCGCAAGAGAGGCGCCCCAAAAAGAGATATAAGGACTCCCTGAAACAACATCTCAGGCTTGGCCAGATTGATCACCAACAATGGTCCACCCTGGCCTCACATCGGGAGGCATGGAGACGCACTACCCACAATGCCGCGGCCTCTTTCGAGAAGACACGCCGAATGGGTCTCGAAGAGAAACACCCACGCAGAAAGACCCGTAAGTTGGAAACAACATCACCCAAAGAGACTTTCTGCTGTGCTTTCTGCAACCGAACTTGCCTATCTCAGATTGGCCTTTTTAGTCATCAACGCGCTTGTAAAAAGCGTGGGATGAGTCCTTCCTAAGAATCTTCGTTCGCAAAGTAATGCCGAGAGAGGATATAATAATATATTATGCTAGAGTGTTCTATTATTGTAATATTGGGAGCCACTTTGAGTCTCTGTATGGACAGATAAAGTGGGATATAAATCAGTCAATCAATCCAAAAGACCAATTAAAGGAACAACCTCAAAAATCAATCCAAAGTCGCCTCTTTTTGCCAGCAAATGTCCAACTCCATTTATTTCCCATTAATGAGGTTTTACAGGGAACTGCTTTTGCAGCCTTAATCTGTGTGTCTTGAGGAAGAAGTCGGCTTCGTCCTCCTATCCTACAGGGGGCGCTGATCCTGATCGCAATCTCAACAGTAGCTCTTTGCCATCTGAGCGGCTATTCCCAGCGACTGCGCATGCGCACAAAACTTCTCTCCCTGTCTTACAGGGGGCGCTGATCCTGATCGCACTCTCAACACTAGCTCTCTGCCATCTGAGCGGCTGACGACTCTTCCCAGCGACTGCGCATGCGCACAAAACGTCTCTCCCTGTCCTACAGGGGGCGCTGATCCTGATCGCAATCTCAACAGTAGCTCTCGGCCATCTGAGCGGCTGACGACTCTTCCCAGCGACTGCGCATGCGCACAAAACGTCTCTCCCTGTCCTACAGGGGGCGCTGATCCTGATCGCAATCTCAACAGTCCCTCTCGGCCATCTGAGCGGCTGACGACTCTTCCCAGCGACTGCGCATGCGCACAAAACTTCTCCCTCAGCGCCGGGCCTTCCCTCCTTGCTTGTCTCCCACCATGAACGCGGAGAACTTCCTGGCCAGCGAGAGGCTGGTGAGCGCGGCCTACGTGCGGCAGGGCTCCCAGGGCCGCCGGGCCCGCGAGCTCCGCCTGCGCACTCTGCTGGAGCAGGTAGGGCCGCAAGGAGGGGGCCAGGGCGGGGGGAGGGAATGTGGGCGGGGCTTAACTCCCAAGCCACGCCCCCGTTTCCTGGCCACGCCCACTGAAGTGTCACCTTCTCCCCTGCCTGGACTTAGCTCCTCCGTCTGTTTGGACTTCATCTCCCAGAAGTCCTCAGCGCTAGCCAAGCTGGCTGGGGTTTCTGGGAATTGAAGTCCAAAGGCCTGAATTGCCAGTTTGGCAACTTTGAGCATCTTAAGGCTGTGAGCTCTGTTGGAAACTAGGAAAATGGGGTTTATATACCTGTGGGTGGGAGAAAGAACTCTTGCCTGTTGGAAGTAGGTGTGAATGTTTCAATTGGCCACCTTGAGTAGCATTTAATGGCCTAGCAGTTTTCAAGGCCTGGCTTACTCTCCTTTGTTGAGAGGTGATTAGCTGTGTTCCTGATTGTTTCTTGTCTGAGTTCCCTGTTTTTGAAAGTTGTTATTTACTTACTGTTACTGGCAATTCCACACACAGGACAGTAAAGAGCAACACTAAAAAAAGCAAGGGGAATTCCAGACAAGAATCAATCAGGGCCAGCTAACACCTTCCAAGAAAGGATTCCCCTGGGCAGCAACAAGCCAGGCTTTGAAGCTGCAAGGTCATTAAATGCTAGTCAAGGTGACCAATTGGGAGTGATCCTGGATTCATTGCTGAGCCTGGAGCCCCAGGTCTCGGCGGTGGCCGGGAGAGCTTTTGCACAGTTAAAGCTTGTGCGCCAGCTGCGCCCATACCTTGGGAAGTCTGACTTGGCCACGGTGGTCCATGCTCTGGTTACATCCCGGATAGACTACTGCAACGCTCTCTACGTGGGGTTGCTTCTGAAGACTGCTCGGAAGCTGCGATTAGTCCAACGTTCGGCAGCCAGGTTACTAACAGGAGCGGGGCACAGGGAGCATACAATTCCCTTGCTGCGCCAGCTCCATTGGCTGACAATTAGCTTCCGGGCACAATTCAAAGTGCTGGTTTTGACCTACAAAACCCTATACGGTTCTGGCCCAGTTTACCTGTCCAAACGGATTCTCCCCTATGAACCATCAAGGACATTAAGATCCTCCTGAGAGGCCCTGCTCTCGATCCCGCCAGCTTCGCAAACGTGGCTGGTGGGGACGAGAGACAGGGCCTTCTCTGTGGTCACCCCTCAGCTGTGGAACTCCCTACCAAGTGATGCTAGATCTGCCCCCTCTCTGTTGTCCTTTAGGAGGCTGGTGAAGGCCTGGATGTGGAACCAAGCCTTCCCAGAATAGGCTGAGATTGGCTATTGTCTGAATGTATGACCACGTTTACAGATCGAGTGGAATTGTTTTAGTGGCGATGTGGTTTTATGCTGGGTTTTTATGTATTTTAATATGTTGTTGTAGTTGCTTTTAAATTGTATTGCATTGAATTTTTGCTGTAATGCCGGTCTGAGTCCCTCGATAGAGGTGAGAAGGTCGGGGTACAAAAGTTATAAATAAATAAATAAATAAAATATATCATCTGTGGATACAGAATTGCACTGTACACTACAATTTATTTATTTATTATTGTGTCAGAAGTGTGACTTGAGAATACAATTATATTGTATAGAAAAACCACAAAGAAAGCTAAAAACTTGGAATTATACTAAATTTCCTTTGACCATAAACTGGCCACTTCGAGTGCCCTTGGTGTTGCCGTGAGAAGGTCCCCCGTACATGTGGCAAAGCATTGCATTGTAGTGAGTGGTCTGTGGTTTACTCTTCTCCACACTCGCATGTCATGCACTCCACTTTATAGCTCCATTTCTTAAAGTTGGTTCTGCATCTCGTGGTGCCAGAGCACAGTCTGTTCAGCGCCTTCCATGTCGTCCAGTCTTCTGTGTGCCCAGGATGGGGTTTCTAATCTGGTATCAGCCACTGATTGAGGTTCTGGGTTTTAACCTGCTACTTTTGGACTCTCGCTTGCTGAGGCGTTCCTGCAAGTGTCTCTGTAGACCTTAGGATTGCAACCGGGAATGTGGTGCAGCTGGCTAAGTGTCAGCTGCATAAGATCTCTGACCAATAGGTCATGAGTTCGAGGCCTGCCCGGGTCGAGGTGGGTGCTCGACCTTTAAGTGTAGCCTGCTGTCGACCTTTGCAGCCCGAAAGACAGTTGCATCTGTCAAGTAGGAGATAAAGGTACCACATTAAGTGGGGAGGTAAATTTTGACTGAATTATGAGGCCATTAAAGAACCCCAGGAACGCTGAGGAATGTGGAAGGAACAACAAGGGACGCTGGGAACGCTGAGAGATGAGGAGTGCATTAGCTCCCCCTGGTGGCCAGAGTTTGCCTCTGTTCGCCTATATGTGTCTATGTTGGAAACAGCAGGGGTTGTCTGCTAAGTATGTGTACCTGTAATCCGCTCTGAGTTCCCTTCGGGGTGAGAAGAGTGGAATATAAATAAAGTAAATAAACAAATAAATAAACTGTACTCTGCAGTTATAGGTTGCTATTCAACTGAAAACCTGAATATTTTAGTTTGTAATGTAACTTTTCTGCATTGTTATTTGGCTTTCATAAATCAGGGCTGAGAAGCCTGTAACCCTCTAGGTATTTTGGACAGCAATTTCCATCATTCCTGACCATTGGATTATTGACAGGAGCTGATGGGAAGACCAACAATACCTAATCAAAACAAAGGAATAACGGCATCGTATTGTGTATGTTTTAACTCTATTTTATTTCATTGTACTCTTTTTGAAGGGAAAATGTCCTGAAGATGGGTGGGACGAAAGCACGATTGAGCTTTTTCTGCATGAACTAGCTATCATGGATAGCAATAATTTCCTGGGCAATTGTGGTGTCGGTGAAAGGGAAGGAAGAGTTGCCTCAGGACTGGTAGCTCGCCGACATTACAGGTAAGTCCTAATAGATCTCACAAAATATACAAATAAACTTTAAATATTTTGAAAGCAAGTAACAGAACGAGCTAGGCAAGTCCCGCTTAAAACAAAAGATTGGTACTTTGCGTTCAGTGTCCATTTCTAAAATTTGCAATGCCGTTGAATACATTTTTGAATAACACAGTGTTTTTCAACCTTTTTTTGAGCCGTGGCACATTTTTTACATTTACGAAATCCTGGGGCACACCACCAATCAAAATGACACAAAATGACACTCTAACACAGCAATACATATAGTTAATATGTTTTTAAATGTATTTATACACTCAGTGTGAAACCTGGGCCTGTTTCGATGAACACAACATAGATATCCTGGCAGGAATGGCAGAAAGACACACACGAAGGTCTTGACCAACAGCTGGGAGTTATAGTTAACTACCATAACCAAGAGAAAATACTATAAGAGTTTGGTGGGCATTGACCTTGAGTTTTGGAGTTGCAGTTCACCTATATCCAGAGAGCACTGTGGAGGGGAAGGAGGAAGACGTGGGGCGAGTATGCGCAGTAGCGCCCGCACGGGTCATGTCTTCCTCCCTCCCCCCTCCCGCAGAAGCGGCAGCTTGAGCAAAGCGAGGCAAAGCAAGCAGAGCGAGGCTGGGAAGAAGGGAGCCCAAGTGGAGAAGAAAAAGTGTTTGGCAGGAGGGGAAGAAAGGGTATTGGAGGTTCCAATTTCCCACGGCACACCTGATGATCGCTCACAGCACACTGGTTGGGAAACACTGGTGTAACAGATGGCTCTTGGTTGCTGTATCACAAAGTGCAGTTTGTTTAGCACTCACAGTTTGTGGATGGCCGGTGGAATTCCATTATGTGAAAAGATTTGCAAACCTCAGAAAAATGCTCATTTACCAAATGACAGAAACTTATGAGCAAACATAATTTTTTTTCATTAAAATCTTCCCTTTATCCAAGGAAAAAAGTTGGGTTAGGAAACACACAGCATTGGTAATTGGCCTGTGCTGTAATTGGTCACACTGTGTGAATTGCTTGAAAGACGATCAGCATTTGTTAGGTATCAAGCTTGCCATATTTCCATCACACAGTTGATAATTGCTGCTGGAACTGGCAGAATTGCTCACATCTTAGGGCACGGATTGTGTCCTTGGATAAGAGCTAGTTCATGGTTGCCAAAATTAGAGATCATGAAATTACATGGGTCATTTTCTCATCTTACCTTCTGTAGGTAATCAGATCGTTTGTGCAATTTTGCATACTTCTTAGAGCAAATAGTAATATTTAACTTTATTTTAATGTTATATCTACTCACAAATATTTAATTGTTTTTTTAAAAAATATATTTGTCTTATTTTAACATTTTATTTGTGTTATATGATTGTTAGCCTCCTTGAGTCCCTATGTAGAGAAATATGGGGTAGAAATCTCTCTCGGCATTACTTCGCGAACGAAGATTCTTAGGAAGGACTCATCCCATGCTTTTTACAAGCGTGTTGATGACTAAAAAGGCCAATCTGGGATAGGCAAGTTTGGTTGCAGGAAGCACAGCAGAAAGTCTCCTTGGGTGATGTTGTTTCCAAGTTGCGGTTCTTTCTGCATTGTCGTTTCTCTTCGAGACCCATTCGACGTGTCTTCTCGAAAGAGGCCGCAGCATTGTGGATAGTGCGTCTCCATGCCTCCTGATGTGAGGCCAGGGTGGACCATTGTTGGTGATCAATCTGGCCGAGCCTGAGATGTTGTTTCAGGGAGTCCTTATATCTCTTTTGGGGGGCGCCTCTCTAGCGCTGACCCGTGGCGAGTTCACCATAGAGTAGTATCTTTGGGAGGTGGTGGTCCTCCATCCTAGAGACGTGCCCTGCACAGCGCAGCTGTGTTCTCAATAGCATGGCCTCAATGCTGGTGATCCCTGCTTGCTCAAGGACAGCAACATTCGTCACATGTCAGTCCAGTGTATATTTAGGATTGTGCGAAGACAGTGCTGATGAAAGCTTTCGAGGAGTCATAGGTTTTGGCGATAGGTGACCCATGTTTCAAACCCATAGAGAAATAATGACACTAATAATAGTAGTAATAGTACTACTGGGGCTGCGGCGACACAGCAGATTAAACCGTTGAGTTGCTGAACTTGCTGACTGGAAGGTTGGCAGTTCGAATCCACGGAATGGGGTGAACTCTAGCTCCTGCCAACCTAGTAGCTTGAAAACATGTACATCTGAGTAGGTAGGTATCACTTCAGCAGGAAGGTAAATGCCACTCCATGCAGTCATGCAAGCCACATGACCTAGGAGGTATCTATGGACAACACAGGCTCTTTTGCTTAGAAATAGAGATAAGTCCCACCCCCAGAGCCAGAGATGATGGGGAAGCTTTTACCTTTATCTGTGTATCTGTGTTTCGTTATTTCTAGGCATTGAATGCTTGCCTAGTGTCTGTATATGCTGGAATCCATCCTGAGTCTCTTTGGGGAGATAGGCCGGAATAGAAATAAAGTATTATTATTAATAATAATATAATATGGTGGGAAGCTTGTGTCTTTGCACGGACTCCTTCAGTCTTAGCACTTCCATTCTGCACTAACTGCAGTGGTTCAGTCTTATGGTATTCTGGAGAGGGGTATTGAGACTTGTCAACTAACGGAGTACAAGATTTCATAGGATGCTGCTATGGTAGATAAAATGGAATCATAGTGCTTTAATTGTGAAGAGTGGAAGGAACCCAGACGGTGTTGGATCTCAGTTCTCAGTAATTGCAATGGTTCTATTTTAAGTTATGTTAATTTGACCAATGTACTATTGTTTGTTTGTTTTTTGTATTATTTTAGCTGTTATTTGGTGTAAGCCGCCCTGAGTCCATTCCAGGAGAGGGGCGGGATATAAATAAAACTTGTTTTGGGTTGCTGTGAGTTTTCCGGGCTGTGTGGCCATATTTCAGAAGCATTCTCTCCTGACTTTTAACCCACATGTATGGCAAGCATCCTCAGAGGTTGTGAGGTTTTTTGGAAACTGGGCAAGTGGGAGTTCTTTGTCCCACCTGTGGAATGTCCAGGGTGGGAGAAAGAACTCTTGTCTGTTTGAGAACCATGAAAATGAACAAAATATGGCTAACAGTATTAAAAAAAACCTCTAGAATCAGGACAGTAAATAAAGACCAACACTCAAAAAACAGGGTAATTCCAGACAGGAAACAAACCAGCTAACACCTCCCAACAAAGGATTCCCCCAGGCAGGAAGCAGCCAGGCTTTGAAGCTACAAGACTATTAAATGCTAATCAAGGTGGCCAATTTTAACATCCACACCTGCATCAAACAGACCCTTTCTTCCCACCCTGGACATTCCACAGATATATAAGCCCCACTTGCCTAATTTCCATCAGACTTTACAACCTGAGGATGCCTGTCATAGATGTGGGTGAAACGTCAGGAGAGAATGCTTCTGGGACATGGTCATACAGCCTGGAAAACACACCAATCCAGTGATTCCGGCCATGAACACCTTCGACACCACATTGAACATCTCTACGGGGAGAACCTGTTCCAAGACACCACATAAAACGTTGTTGTTGTGGTGGTGGTGGTGGTGGTGGTTGTTATTCAGCAGTTTGTAGCCAACATAGCCACTGGTCAGGCTAAGATTTGCAGTTCTTCAGCAACTGGGGAAATAAATGGGGTGTTGTGTGGTTTCCAGGCTGTATGACCATGTTCTAGTGGCATTTTCTCTTGACGTTTCACCTGCATCTGTGGCTGGCCTCATCTGAGGAAATAATTGTTCATCACCCATGTCTTCAAACTTACGAAATGTTTCTTGGTTTGATAAAAATCTAAAAATAATTTTGTTGCCACCATTTTAAGAAATATTAGCTTCCTGAAATTGCATTTGTGGGTGAAGAAACAAATCACGTCTTTCTCTTTTCCACTTCAACTTAATTAATTTTACAGTAGAACACTAATCAGAATCGTGCCTTTCCCTTCCATATATTAAACCAAAAATGTAGTGAACGTCAGTTATATGCAGATATGTTGAATTATAGGAGTTGTGTTTTTTAAGTGACCCTTATGACAGATTAATTGTTGCGAACATGAACAAAATCGTATTAAAATTGATTTTATTCAAATGAAGAAGAGTTTATGGGTAAATTTAACTTTTAATAGCCTGAAGTCCTGGGTCAGCTGGCACTTGACTGTGCTACTTTATAATTTAGAGATGCTATAAACAATGCATTTTAAAATATATGTTTATTTTGCTGTTCTGAAGAGTATGTAACTTTTGTTCCAGCTGTCATATCAGCAAAGTACTCCTAAGGTGTTGGATCAATTCTCAGCAATAGATTGACTACATTTTTTGTCTAGCATAGAAGTTGGCCATTATATGCAGTCCTTCTTTCCTTTTCATAGTCTGAATTATTTTCTCATCACATGCCTATCCTGCACATGCCTTTGAATACCTGGAAGTAAACAAGACATTTTTATGTGTCTGTATGTGCCTTCAATTCAACTGTTAATTTCATGGGATTTTCTTAGATAAGGAATCCTCAGAGGTGGTTCCTTACTCTAAAACAGTGTTTCCCAACCAGTGTGCCGTGAGTGATCACCAGGTGTGCCGTGGGAAACTGGAACCTCCAATACCCTTTCTTCCCCCTCCTGCCAAACACTTTTTCTTCTCCACTCGGGCTCCCTTCTTCCCAGCCTCGCTCTGCCCACTTTGCCTCGCTTTGCTCTGGGGCGAGTCTGCGCAGTAACGCCCGCACGGGTCACGTCTTTCTCCCTCCCCCTCCCCTCCTGAACACGCTCACGCTGCCCCCTCGGATCAAAATGGCAGCAGAAGCGGCAGTTTAGAAGAAAAAGTAAGTGTTCGGCAGGAAAAGGAAGAAAGGGCACGAAGGGGGAGGAAGAGGTCTCTGTCGAAAGCTGGCATGGGCAAACTAGGACCTTCCAGGTGTTTTGGACTCCAACTCCCACCATTCCTAGCAGCCTCGGGCCCTTTTCCTTTCCCCTCCCCTCAGCCATTTAAGCAGGAAAGGGCCTCAGGCTGTTAGGAATGGTGGGAGTTGAAGTCCAAAGCACCCAGAGGGCTGAAGTTTTCCCATGCCTTTATTGTATAAAATCACATGTTCTATGGCAGTGTTTCCCAACCAGTGTGCCGTGGCACACTAGTGTGCCGTGAGCGATCATCAGGTGTGCCGTGGGAAATTGGAACCTCCAATACCCTTTCGTCCCCCTCCTGCCGAACACTTTTTCTTCTCCACTCGGGCTCCCTTCTTCCCAGCCTCGCTCTGCTTGCTTTGCCTCGCTTTGCTCACGCTGCTGCTTCTGCGGGAGGGGGGGG